>CAJQZN010038644.1:0-12303 GCA_907164685.1 Colias eurytheme | reverse complement strand
TGCGCGCAAACTGGCAACGTCGCGTACCCACTGGACACATTGCGCGCCAACTGGCAACATCGCGCGCTGTTGTGAGACGTTTTACATACGCGCTTAATCACTCCAATACCTATCAATTAACTTTATCCCACTTTTATCACAACATTTTTCAGTTTATTTAACAGTTTTTATATTTACCATCAGTTTCTTCGGCTTCCAGTCAATACCCACTTAAAAACTATAGCATTTGGTACCAAAGTGTATCAGCCTTGAATCGTGATTGTACATTAGCCTCCGACACATCGTAACGACATTTTGTAATTTTATTATATACTTATTCACATAGGCGATGACAAAACTATCTTATAAAATATAATCTTAGTTATATCTGAGCATGGTTTTATAATCATTAAATGATACAAAAATATGGGGTTTTAGGAGCGATCTAAGTATTATGGTATTGCTAAGTTAATATACCTGATTCTCATTTTCTATCTCTTCCAATTGCTTGAAAATATTGTTGGCTAGAGTGAGAAGGATTATGCATAAGCTAATTGTGGCTTATAGTTATTGAGAATTCATACATAGATTCAAACATTCTATCTACATCTATGTATTATTTTGTTTGTTTTTGAATGTTTAAAGCGCTATGCTATTTGTCAATATAGTTGATAATATGTATAGTTAATATTTGAACTCAGTTTCTAACCAAAATTACGTTATTGGAAAATGTTCGACGATTCTGAATATTGTATTTCTGATTTTGAATATTTACTTTTTTACAACATTTAATACACTATTCTATTTCTCATTTACTCAATAAAATTAATTCATTTTCCTATCGTCTTTCTGTAAATACCAATACATCTTTCTCACTCTACCAAATTCCATTTATATGTAACAGAAAGAGACAGATATATAAAAAAGAGGTATATCTAACTTAGCGCTTATAAGACACACATGTATATGTTTTTGGTGAATTTCAAAGGGATTCGAACCCACGACTGGTCGCAATTAATCACAATATTTATCTTACTGACTCGATAATGTTATATTATAACTATTTTCTTATAACTAACAAATAAAACAAACAAAAAAATAAAATTAATTTGAAAATATATTAACTAATAACATAAACATGGAATAAACATGATTAACAAGTTTAAATTAACATACATTTTTAATTTAATGTGCTTTGGGGTAGTTTTTGAATGCGGGTAGTTTCAAAAATAAGGATATCATTTCTATAAATCAAGGAATATTTAAAGAATTTTAATTCGGTTTTGAAATATTTTAAACCGAGTTGTTCTAATTGAGAATCTTTATTTTTTTAAAACCCTACATTCATAACTACCCCCAAACACTATAAAATTATACTTTGGTGAATTTCTAACTTTAAATAAGTGATTAATCTATAAAATATTTATTTTTGTCTTCACTTAAACATATTATACTAACAAAACATGAAACACAAACCTTACCTAACATTCAACTACAACACACGAAAACAGCATCAAAATTTGTGCATCATATGCATATCTTTGGGGGTACATTTTTAGGCTAACATGGAGAATAAATAATTACTTATCTAATAAAATATATTTTGTATGCTTAAAGCATTGAATAGATCCGTTAAATATTTTTTTAAATACGTTTTTGTCTTAAAAACTGAATTTGTGACGTCATACCTCATGCTGTCTCTGTCTTTCACACTGGGAGTGACAAGGACAGTATGAGATATTCGTAAGCTTTGAAATCTAATATGTATCTATATTAAAAGAAAATTTTAACTATTGGAAGATTTTTAGTCATTCTATTATATACTTTATTTACTGGAGTTAAGGTACGGAATAGTATGCTTATATTTATGTTTTTTTTTGGTATTTTCAAATCAGATCTCACGAATTTAGTGAAACGTTATGAATACAAGTCTTTATCGTTTTTTGGATTTTTTAGTTTCTTATTTCTATAATAAACATGTTATTTAATAAATTATCACTAATACCTTTTAAAAATAAACAAATAGATTGTGTACCAGATTAATTATAAGAAAAAATATGTAATTTTTGTGATTTTTACACAATAATTTTGTAACATAATTCTAACACAGATTATATTAACTAAATAAATCACACCCTTAGGGCCCATTCACACATATAGGTTTAGTTGTAAATTATCGTGCGTGTGAATGAACCCTAATATAGTGAAAAGATCTCTAAATACTTCGATAAATCCATAAATGCAACTAAAATACTGAACGTCAAGCGAATATATAAGCCAATTATATAAGCGACCGACACGCATCCAAGCAAGATGCTTAGAACACTTAAAACCCTGCACATTTTCTAGAAAATTTAACATAATATTATATCGCAAGAAATATATTTAGATAGTTGCTATTATTATTAAGCAATTCTAGTGGTTAAATTGAATAAATAAATAAATATTTCCGGACAATTTTCACACACGGCACGATCTGATACCATACTAAGCTTTCGCTTGTGTTATGGAAACCAGATGGCTGATAAACATACATATATAATTTTAAATAAATACTTATATAGTAAAACATCCAGACACAGAGCAAACATCTATGTTCATCACACAAATATTTGCCCCGGGTGGGAATCGAATCCACCACCAGTGGCTTGGAAGGCAATGTCACTACCGACCAAGCCAAGGTCAGTCAGATTAATTATTATCAGGATCCACTGTGTTTATAATAAGACCATGAAGTATATTTATTTCTTCGTATTTCGATTGTTTACTTAAGGCCGATTTTTCAATGCTTGGATAAAACTTATCCGTCCAATAAAGTATTACACGATAATATTAAAATGTCACGTAAACTGTCAAATACGGGCAATTAGAATACGTTTTCAAAATGGTAGTTTTATACATTATTCGACGAATAAATTTTATCCAAGCATTGAAAAATCGGCCCTTAAAACCATAACATAAAAAATACCACTTCTACTACCCACATAATTTTTCATTCGACAAAAAACAACTTTTAAGCATTACACATACAGATCTTATAACAAATAATATTTTCAAACGCATGTCGGCCATTTGTATGGAATCTATAGAATTTGGCATTTACATATGAACTTGCTGCGGCGTCGTTGTTTCTCCTCTTGTTGGGGATGGTTGCGAATGATGCGGACCAACTGCAAAACGAACATTTTTATCTATACTAATATTATAAAGAGGAAAAGTTTGTAATTATGTATGTATGTATGTATGTATTGTTTTCACGCATAAACCTCTTAACCAATTTTGATGAAATTTGGCACAGACAATCCTGAGAAAGAACATAGGCTACCTTTTATTGCGAAATATGTACCACGGGCGAAGCCGGGGCGGACCGCTAGTTTATTATAAGATTAATTAAAGGTTTTCAGGAGAACACAAAAATAATCTGGTAAATAAAATAATAATCATTACAGAATTTAACCCATTGAGCCCCGAGCGGCCCGATCGGGCCACGACACAATAGATTTTCTATTGTGTCTGTGATTCCGGGGCCTGAGTTATTAAAAACTATAGTATACTTAATCTATCGCCATGTCGGTCTGTCAGTCTGTTGACGATAAACAGAAAAACTACTGCACCGATTTTCATTCTATTTTCACCTATACGTGTTTCACGAGAAATATTTTAGTAGACTTACTAACTAATAGTAGTTACATAATTTTGCAATAACGCGTCAAAAGCTAATTAATAAGATTAAAACTTCTTTTCAGCACCGAACAATACGAAGAAGAATAAGATGAACAGCATGAACAAGCGGAACAACATGAACTAACTGAACAAGACGTACAACATGAACAACACCAACCTCATGAAAAGCCGCATCGATATTGAGCGGCGGCTCCTTGGCGCTCGTCTCTATGTATGGAGCGGAAAGTGCACGCGCTAGTTCACGCCCCGCGTCTTCGCTCACCACGCGAGAGTGGACCAGGTCCACCTGGGAATAAGGGTTATAATTAATAAAATAAATAAAAAAATAAAATAAAAATTGTTTATTTCTTTTAAACAAGTTTTCATCTTGGGTTGGAGGTAAGTGCCTTCATTTAAGTGATAAATTTCACTTGTGTTAGAAGGCGCTTCTCTTCCGCGTATTTCCAAACTATACATAGCCAGAACGCAACCATAGGAAACTGCTCGTGTATACTTTGAAATGCTGTTTTTAAGTTTGTTATTACAATATATACACGAATTTTGCGTACTGATCGTGTATACTTTGTAAAGCGGATGCTTGCTTCTTCGTTCCAAACTATACACGATCAGTACGCAAAATATGTATAACTAAATATAGCTAACACCACTTACGCTTGAGCGAAATAATAAATATATAGGCAATCAAAGACTTGTACAGCTATATCTATCTTCTTTTATTCTTCTTGATTGATTCAGTAAAATATGGAATAAAAATATTATTAGGTAAGCTTAGAAAAATAAATAGGTAACAGATATAAGGGTTACCTGTGGGTTAGGTTAGGTTCGTGTTTTTTTTAACTACACAAATATAGGAGCCCCGCGGAGCGGGGCTCCGTCGCCTCGCAACCGTCTTCTTCTGGACTTATTACATTCTTACATTTTAGCACTATTGTCAATTGTAAGTCGTGCAGTATAGTCGGGAACGAAGACACAAGCATCCTCGATACAAAAAATATACGATCAGTACGCAACATTATATACACAATACACATGCATTTTAATAATAGATTTCAAAACAGCAATACAATAATATAAACGCGAGCAATGGAGAGACGCCGCGCTTACTCCGAAACATACACGATTAGTCCGCATGCGTACTGGCGCTGTATATTTTGGAGCGCTATTCTTACTTACTTCACTACAAAGTATACGCGAGTATTTGCGTACTGCTGTTGTATAGATTGGAAGAACTTTGTAAAAAAGTTATTTCCAAACTATACGTGATTAGTTTCACACCGTTGCGTACTGGCCTTGTATAGTTTGGAAAGACGCTTCTCTTCCATAACAATTAGGTACTAGGCATTAACAATTAAAAGAAAGCTTAAAAAAAAATTGTGTGAACGTTTTTGTGGGAATGTAGTACACATGTCACCGGAAAATAACAAGAATCGCGAATTTTTAGAATTTCTAGGAAATTTATAAACCTTCGTAGGATTCTAAACGAGAGATAAATTGTATTATTTTACGGCCACATTTATCAATTTGCGGAATTGCCTAGGAAATTTATAAACTTGCGGATCTTGTTATCTTCCGTTCAAATACATACCAATCCACTTGGAAATAGAGAATATAATAGTTTGAATGTTGTTTTTGTGTGAATGTACCAAACCACTTAGTACAGTCTTCGGATATAATGTTTTCACCTAATTTAGCTGTATTTATCTTAATATATATAAATCTCGTGTCACAATGTTTGTCCTCAATGGACTCCTAAACCACTTAACCGATTATAATAAAATTCGCACACCAGTGCAGTTCGATCCAACTTGAGAGATAGGATAGTTTAAACATGTAGGTACCACGGGCGAAGCCGGGGTGGACCGCTAGTTGCTTTATAAAAGTTTAATGCTCTTTCTAGAATCTTTCCTAGAACTTGCCAGAAAATAAACAATAAGCAAGAAGTCACCTTATTAGCAGCGATCAGCATGGGGTATGTCTCCCGATCCTTGACCCTCAGTATCTGCGTGTGAAAGTGGCGAATGTTCTCGAAGCTCTGCTTGTCCGTCACCGAGTAGACCAGCAGGAACCCGTCCCCCTTGCGCATGTACTGTTCGCGCATCGCACTGAACTCCTCTTGCCCGGCTGTGTCGAGTACTGGAATATTCAATTATAATGATAGCATAGGAACGAGTAACAAATTCATTCATACAAACTTGAGCATTTTAACAATCTTTATTATTTAAATCGTTATTCTTATAACTAGACACTCTTTAGCACTCTTTAGCCCATTGAGCCGCGAACGGCCAGATCCGACCGCGACACAATAGATTTTCTATTGTGTCTGTGATTCCGGGGCCTGATGGATTAACCCATTGACCACCGAGCGGCCCGATCGGGCCGAGACACAATAGATTTTCTATTGTGTCTGTGATTCCGGGGCCTGATGGATTAACCCATTGACCACCGAGCGGCCCGATCGGGCCGAGACACAATAGATTTTCTATTGTGTCTGTGATCCGAGGACTGACGGATTAATAGTTACAGCTATTAACCATCAACTCAAACATAAAAATAATTATAATTAAAATACATACCAAACTGTACACCAATTTATTTATTTTAATGTGTATATTATTCTATACTTTAATATTATAAAGCTAAAGAGTTTGTTTGTTTGGACGCGCTAATCTCGAGAACTACTTCACCAATTTGAAAAATTCTTACGGTGTTAGATAGCCTATTTATCGAGGTAGACTATCCTAATACTATTATAAAGGCGAAAGTTTGTATGTATGGATGTTTGTTACTCTTTCACGCAAATACTACTGAACCGATTACAATGAAATTAAGCACACATATAGAGGGTAACTTGGATTTTTTGGAATGGGTTTTTCTTTGAAAACGCGGGCGAAGCCGCGGGCGGAAAGCTAGTAGGCTATATATCATCTCGCTAAGACCAACGGGAGCAGCTGTCTAAAATGAATAGTATGAATACCAAATTTTTTATTATACTGATTATTGATTAAACACATACCATCCAAAATACACCATTGTCCGTCCACCTCTGTATGCTGTATGTACGAATCCTCGATGGTCGGGTCGTAGTCTGTCACAAAGAGCTTCTGAAAGAACTGTATGGTGATCGCGCTCTTGCCGACACCACCATCGCCGACCACTACCAATTTCACCTGCAATGTTAGAAAAATACATTGATTTTAACTGCAATGTACATATAGTTGAAATAAATACATTACTACATATAATAAACTAACTGATAGTTAAAGCTTTGCCTGAGTAGATCCTTATTTGTAAGTATATCTTTCATAAAAATGAAACCCGTTTCGCGTTGTCACGGCATAACATGTGAACAGATGAACCATTTTTTATTATATTCCTTGAAGTACAGGGATAGTTCTTATGTAGAGAAAAAGTAAATATACCACAAAGTACCACAGGCGAAGCCGGGGCGGACCGCTAGTATGTTTATAATCTTTGAGTTGTATTACATTAATTTCAACTGTAATACCCATAAAGACATTACTGAAATAAACTTGAAGCTGAACGTCAAGGTCTCGCCAAGTAAATACTAATTTGTAAGTATGTGTGTTTATAATATTTTGAGTTAATATCCCAATGATAATAAATAAATAGAAATTTGTTCAGTCGTTTTCAAGTTATAATACTAAATAAATATAATTTTGTTGATTATTTGATAAAATATAGATGTGTAACTGAGTCTGTTTGTTTGTTACAATTCAAGGCTATATGCACTTATATTAGAGACTAGCTTTCCGCCTGCGGCTTCGCCCGCGTTTTCAAAGAAAAACCCGCATAGTTCCCGTTCCCGTGGGATTTCCGGGATAAAACCTAGCCTATGTTACTCGTGGATAATGTAGCTTTCGAATGGTGAAAGAATTTTTAAAATCGGTCCAGTAGTTTATGAGCCTATTCATTACAATCAAACAAACAAACAAACAAAGTTTTCCTCTTTATAATATTATAGTGTAGATGTAGAAGTGTAGATATTAGTGTAGATAATTGGAACGGTGAAGAAAGATATGAGATAGAAATAAAAAGATAAACATTTATTTATATAAAACAGGCTGAATATAAAATAGATTTACTTTAAAGGTGTTTGTGTAACTACAAAAGGGTATGGATAGGTTCAGAATACAATTTCAGTATTACTATTTTGCGGCATATGTTTTTAGTGTATGATATGTTCTTGGTAATTATTATACTAAACTAATAGAAGATCTCTTGAGCTTGTCTATATTTATACCAATCTATACTAATATGTATTATAAACCTCAAGAGTTTGTTTATTTTAATGCTCTAATCTCAGGAACTACTGGTCTGATTTGAAAATTTATTTTGGTGTTAGATAGCCCATTTAGGCCGGTTGCAGAGCTTGACCGACCAACAGTGCGTACGTCAGTCGCGCTTGTCATATGTATGGAAATTCATAAAACCGTTCATAGCTAGACCGACCATACATACGCACGCAAATTGTCATACGTATTAGTGTCATATTCATACACATTGTTGATGCGTATCGTCAGGACCGATGGAACGCGCTGACGGTCGGTGAAGCCCTGCAACCGGCCTTATCGAGAAAGACTAAGGACTATATATCATCATGCTAAAACCAACAGGAGCGGAGCACTGCGGTTGAAACCGCAGGGCACAGCTAGTAGAAGTAATAAATGCACTTTAAATTCTAGCAATATATGTACATGCAATAACATAATACATGTATTAATGTATTATTGTAGTTATTTCATTATAATTAAATTATAATAATTATCTGATTTGCTCATGTTGCAATTGAAAACCTAAACATTATCTTATGTAATGCATTTGTAGTGCTTCCGAGGCTACAAATCTAAGTTTATTTATTTTTTATTGATGAACTATAGAGCTAAATAAATTCTTTAAATGCTTGGATTACTCAATAAGGTGCTATATACATCACTAACTAATATCAACATCACTACATAGTATAAAACAAAGTAGCTTTCTCTGTCCCTATGTAAGCTTAAATCTTTAAAACTACATAACAGAATTTGATGTGGTTTTTTTTAATAGATAGTTATTCAAGAGGAAGGTTTTTGTATGTAATTTATTAGGTTTTAGACAAAATGGGCGAAGCCAGAAAGAATAGAAAGAAGCCAGGGCAAAAAGCTAGTATAGATAACTAGAGGTAGCTACAACAAAAACTACTACAAAATACTTCATTAACTCAAGCAGGGGACATTTTTATATTAAAAACAAACATTTAACATACACAATCACAATCCCTGAATATAGACATCACTGAGCAAACTAAATCTGTAAGCAAATAAAATTTAAACTGCTTGTTTTCATTTCATATAAATAAAAGATAATAAGCTAGTAAAAATAATTAATCAATACATATAATAAAATTCTAGAAAAGTGGTGTCTGTACAATGAAAATATGTAAAAAAAAATTAGCAGGGGTTATTACTAAATCGATCCCAAACCCAAAACTGTTGTTAAAAAAATTTTTGTCTGTTTGTCTGTTTGTCTGTATGTTTGAACACGCTAATCTCAGAAACGGCTTATCCGATTTAGATGCGGTTTTCACTAATATATTGTGGTAAGCTTCATTTAACATTTAGTGTTTATTTCATGTCAATCGGTTCATAAATAAAAAAGTTATGACCATTTAAGTAATCACAGCGAACATTTGCTAAGGCATTCTATACATGAATTACTTTATTACGTAAATTATACGCTAAAGTTATTCCTTGACATGTCCAGATGATCATATCGAAAGTCCCCAAGCGTGGGGGGGGGGTGGTTATGCTGAGGGGGTAGTAGGGGGGGTCAAAGGACCTTTATTTAGATTTTTGCTCATAAGTCTAAAACCTGCACAAATATGTAGCATTATGGTTACTTCTAGGTAAATTTTCTATGTAAAAGGTCTTTGAAATTATGTCGTAGGTATTATTTTTAACCCCCGACGCAAAAAGAGGGGTGTTATGTCCGCTATGTGTGTATTGCGTGTCTGTCTGTGCCACCGTAGCTCGCTAACGGGTAATACCAATTAGATGCGTTTTTTTGTTACATTAGTTGTTAATTATTATATTATATAGGGGTAAGTGGGAATGAAAAAAACGAATGTTAGTTGTTAATGTAGGTTGTTAATGTAGGTTATACCCAAGTGATATATCAAATGAAAATAGACGACATGTCAGAAACAATTAGTCAAATTTTATCAAAATCGGTTCATCCATTTATTTGATATAGGGGTAAAAGTGGGAATAAATAAATGAATTTTATTAAATATACTCAAGTGACGTATCTAATGAAAGACATGACGTGTAAAGTACAATAAGACATATTTTATCAAAATTGGTTCATCCATTTATTGGATAAAAGTGGCAATAAAAGTTGTCAAATATACCTTAGTGGCATATCAAATGAAAGGGCATGACTTAACGTGAGAAGTATAATGAGGCATAGGTATTTATATTTAATCAAAATCGGTTCATCCATTTATTATATTATAGAGGGGTAAAAGAGGGAATGAAAAAAACGAATGTTGTCTGTTATACCCAAGTGATATATCAAATGAAAAAAGATGACCTGTCAGAAACAATTAAGTAGTCCAATGTTATCAAAATCGGTTCATCCATTTATTTGATATAGGGGTAAAAGTGGGAATAAATAAATAAATTTTATCAAATATACTCAAGTGACTTATCTAATGAAAGACATGACGTGTAAAGTACAATAAGACATATTTTATCAAAATTGGTTCATCCATTTATTGGATATAGGTATAAAAGTGGGAATAAAAGTTGTCAAATAATATACCCAAGTGGCATATCAAATAAAAGGGCATGACCTGACGTGAGAAGTATGATGAGGCATATTTAATCAAAATCGGTTCATCCATTTATTGATTTATAGCGGTAAAAGTGGGAATGAATAATCGAATGTGGTCAAATAATATAATCAAGCGGCATATCAAATGACGTGTGAATTACAATTAGTCATGTTTTATCAAAATTGGTTAATCTGTTTATTACATATAGCCTTAGGGGTGATAGTGGGGATAAATAATCCAAATGGAGTAGGTACCAAACGAAAGGATATGACATGTGCATAATATATAGGTATGATTAGACAATTAGACATGGTTTAGATCAAAATCGGTTCTGCCATTTACTAGGGGTGAAAGGGAAAAGTTGAACGTCTGTGAAAGTAGAAGGAATATGGGAGCGGGAGAATAACCACATCCTGGAAATTTTGAACTCTTCTGTACCTAAGTTTTATACCTAGCTCAGTTTAGTAATAAATTTTACTACTAGTTCTTTTGTGTTATTATTTATTTTATTTCTTAACTTTATAATAATGTGTAAGTACTTATAATTTAGTTGTATATGATAGTACGTGTTTCAAGACGTGTTTACTCAATAATTGTGTGTTAAGTAGTAACTACTATGCAGTCACTATTCCACGCGGACGAAGTCGCGGGCACAGCTAGTAATCTAATAAGTATCTGAGTATGTGATGTGCTTTCCTGCTCTAACAGATCCAGACTGTTAAATTAGTTTTAAATTCCAAAAAATATTTAAAGAACAAGTATGAACAATGCCAAATATGTTTAAAAAATATTGATGATAATAAGATGCAAATGAAAAAACCAAAGCACTATTATTATCACTATAAGATCCTTATCATCACCTGTTTAGTATTTATTTTGTTAGAGTTTTACCCACAAAATAGATAACAAAAACTTACAAAAAACATCGATAATAAATTTTTATAGCGCACTTTTACAGAGGTTTTATAAAAAAATATACTTAAAATAGAATAAATTATATTAACAGTCATGAAAAACAGTGATTATGATTATGATACATATTTATGGAACAAACTTTGCAACACGGTATTTACGATTATCCTGTTTACGAATAACGTAATAGGAAAAACTTAGGATTTAAATCATTTTACTTACTGTGGGTAGATTCTCACTAGGCGGTCCCGGACGCGTCATGATGACTCCAACGAAAACACGAGCGAACGACGCTCATCAGCAATAATTATCTGTAATATATGTCAAACAATACATACGCTACGATGCCTCAGTCCAAATTAAACATCCTACGCCCATAGTTTTAAGAGCTTATTTCCTCACATAAACATTAAGTACCTCATTGCTTCGAGTTCCTGGAGGACGGAAGCTCTCGGTGGACGGAATGACTTCTTTACTGCGGTGAGTTTATTTTGATAAATAATTGTTTTCATGCGTACATCGTTCGGGGCACTTATTTGTGACTTATTTTTTCGTTTTATTTTTCCTATTGCCCGTGAAAAAACGAACATTGACAGTTAGGTATTTGGGCTGATTTGACTTTGACACGTGAACGCCGAACGGCGAACGACGGAACGACCAATTCAATTTTCAAATGCCACAGATACCAGTAAAATAGCAAAGATAGAGTTTGGTTTCGATTGGAATCAAAAAGGCAAAAGGTATAAAAAAAAAACATACAATTGTACATAAATGTAAGATAAATGAAATGATTGTTTTTTATACGTTGTTGAATTAAAATACCTGTTATATGTTTATCTATATCATAATTAAAATAGTTTGGAAAATCCAAAAGTGCACGCCTCATAATTTTT
>CAJQZN010038643.1:12427-34546 GCA_907164685.1 Colias eurytheme | reverse complement strand
GTTTTTCTTTGAAAACGCGGGCGAAGCCGCAGGCGGAAAGCTAGTGTTTGTATATAGTACGATGTCTGGCAATCTAGTTTGGAATTTGATAATATAAAGCGCAATATATTGGGCCCTCTTCACAATTGGCAGTGTTGGCCCAATAAATGTTCGTCGATGTTTGCCGCCATTACGGCGATTATGAATAAACATCTACAATGACGGTCGATCATAGACATTTATACTCTGTCCATTATATTATTTGCTTTTTGACAGCTTCACGCCTATGTATAATTGTATTGTCTATGTTAAAATGTCATACAAATAATTATCGTACTTTATGGACAGGTCCCGCCCACTTAGTGATGCCTACACAGAATTATTCAATGATGGGTCGATAAATTAAAATAATCGGTAGAAATACTCTGTAAAATATATCCGATACAGAAAAACTCTTCTATTATGTTATATAATTTAAACGTAAAGACAACCAAATTGTAAGATAGAAACCAATAAATAATAAAATATTAGTTTAGTTTAGTTTTAACATACAATAGATATGTGGTCTTATTATTACATATCTTATTAGTACGTTTACGTTGTAATTATTATTTACGTACCTGATTAGATTTATGATAATATTTTGAATTTATAATTGAAATGGTATCACAATCGATAATCTTTTGAACATCACTTCTGGTATCACCCGTCGAGCTGTCAAAAAGCAATTCTTATAGTGGACAGACTATAGGTCCTCTACACAATCGTGATTCGTTATTGCTTCTACTCGCCCAACGCTGCCCATTGTGTACAACTACACAGCCTCCCTCTGTGGGGGATCAGTCATATCGTAAATGGTGGAAACAATTTTGTGTCGTATTTGATTAGAATTAAGGTTGTCAATCCAATGGCAATTGTAATTTTATTATTGTAGCTATAATTTTAGGGATTTGTTTAATGTTGAATTTTGTTTTATATTTGTTTAATTGTATAATGGTATTATAATTGTTGTAAACAATTTTGTGTCTTATTACGTTGAGAATAAGTTTGTTTATCAAATCAAAAGTGTTGTAATTGAGATATAATTTTCGTAATGGTTTAATAGAGCAATAAATTTTGAAATTATGGTAAAAGTTGAACATTTCAAATAGAACAGTAATTCAAGTACATAGTAGGTATTTTGAAAACTTTAATTCATTATTTAACAGTAAAATGTATTATTAATGGTGATAAACATTATGGCACATTAGTGGTTTTGATGACTAATTTATATTTAAGTGTGTTTATATAAAACTACGTAACATAATAAGTTTATTTTTAATCTCGTAAATGTTTTTACTGTCATTATCTAAAATATGAAGAAATTAAGGATTAATTACTTTCCGTATCTGTATTTTAATTAAAATAGTGAAAATACTAATTGCTTATAATAAGACATCGGATTATATGTACTTTTAACCTGTTAAGCAATAAAGCCGCCAATTGCTTAGTATAATATCCTGATTTTGTCAAACTTTGTGTGTGCAATAAAGAGTATATAAATAAAATAAATAAATAAATAAATAAAAAAGTCCGAAATATGCACTAAAAACGACTGATATGCCTAAAATATGCACAATACAAAATAAAAAAAACCTTTATTATTTTTATATATTTAAATCAAAGATTGTACAAAAACAGTGAAATTTTCTTGAAATTAAGTATAGTTTTTGTGCCAATATACAATTAAGCATTTTTACCAAATTTTCGAGCGCAAATTTGTGACGTTTATCACCCGCGAGCCCAGTGTTGCCACTTTAGACTTTTCCGGGCTAAATCTAGCCCTTTTTTGGAATTCAACCCGTGTTTTAAGTTTTTAGCCCCAAAAGGGTAATCTAGCCCTATTTTGAATGGCTCATAATTTACTTAAAATGGAGCCCATTTTGTAATTTTTTGCCATTTTACCATGCCAAAATAGGGTTTTTTTACTCGCTGAGCGTTCTGATTGGCTAATAAAGGTTAGTCGACCAATCAAAACTCCCGCTACTTAACGAAATATGCACTAACGCCGTAATTGAAGAGTTTTATGCATTTGCATATGCAAATATGCAAATGCATATAATCCGATGTCTACTTATAATATATGTAGTATAATTTATGTTCTTAATTAATTATTTACAGTAAATATTTGTCATTCTAGTACCTTTAGGTATTGAAAACATGCTACTATGTATATCTATAACCTAAAGTCACCACATCTATTTACTCCAATCAATTGTTTGCTACTGTCCAAATATCCTACAAAGTGTACCATTTCTGTCCACAAAATCACTTCTTGCAATGGGCCAAATCTGGTACATTACTACCTACTTGTACTACAACATGTACCATTTCCGTCCACAGGAGCACCACCTGCAGCGGGCGATATCTGGCACGGGACTGATCATACCAACGCCGGAAGTATGTCCCGTGTCCGATATAGAGTTCTACGAGCGATGCTACCCGCCGGACTACAAGATGCCGAAACAACACATACACATGCAACGTGAGTTTGGGTTTTTATATTCTATTGTGTTTTTTAGTAAGTTTGAGTACAAATAGGCATACCTATACATATTTTTTAATAATAGATTTATCTAAGATATTAAGGGTGGAATTTTGGAATGCAACTTAATGGTACACTTAATAAAGATATCCAAAAATTTAAAGCCATTCCGGAAATAGAATGATTAAAATCGTTTAATATTAATCCGTTTAATTTTATTGTATCGATAGTAAGGACCAATTTTATAAAATTTCTCCAACAAACTTGATAAATTTGCTTATTCAATCCATACTAATATTATAAATGCGAAAGTAACTCTGTCTGTCTGTCTGTTACTCAATCACGCTTGAACTACTGAACCAATTTGCATGAAATTTGGTATAGATATATTTTGATACCCGAGAAAGGACATAGGATAGGTTTTATCCCGGAAATCCTACGGGAACGGGTTTTTCTCTGAAAACGCGGGCGAAGCCGCGGGCGGAAAGCTAGTTTATTATATTATATTATATATATTCAATTTATTGCTAATTAGTATGAAATTCGATTTCCATACGAAAAGTATTTCTCTGTAAAGAGTATATTTTTCACATTTGTAAGATTATTTCGGATACGCCTGAAGCTTTCCGCTCGCGGTCTTATTCCGTGAGAGCTGCTTATCTTTCTCCAAGTCTTATCTTCGCTTGGATTTTATTCCGTTGTAAGCTTTCATGTGTGTAGTTACAGTTCACCAAAATTAAGGCAAAATTTTCAAACAATTATAAAAAAATTGTAACTTAGGTACTTATTTGTTGACTAAGATATGTCGGATTGGTGGTTGATTGGTATTAGATCCATTGGAGAAATCCAGATTTATCTGGTTCCATCGATTTTAATATCAGTGTATATAGGCACATAATATAGTATCTATCTTTAAATATAGTTTGATAGTTAATTTCTCTCTTATAGCTAGATATTTTCTTTGCAACGATATTAATTTTTAACATAAAATATAAAACTTTTACCTTTCAAAATGAAACATGATTGAAAATTATCTCAACATCGTATTTCAAGTTTCAAAGAAATAAAATATCGAGTTATTTATTCGATCGTTAATTTGACGAAATTCAATTACCGTTCACCAACCGTCGCTCATTATTTTGTAATACGGGGCTTTTTGTGTTAAAGGTTTTCGACCTTATTATGTGAATATAAATAAAAATTACATGTAGTGTATTACATAAGTGCACAGTTTTCGCTCTTATATATCGCAATGAATAAGTTTGTTTAAGGAGATGTCCGGTTTATGTGTAGGTGTGTTTTTTTTAATAAATGTAGACAGCTAATTGAAATAAATATACCTACTTTAAAAACTGAAAAAAGCACCCTTGTATATGATGACTGATCGTTTATAAGTGTACAAGGTTCGGTTTAAACTTTTAAAGCTTACCGTGTAGCGGTCAAAATCTACTCGAAAGATATCCGTTACATACAAACATACAGATTAAGCTAATAAAACCGTATTAAAAAGCATTTTGCTTGGTATTTAGTTCTTACTTACGTTCATTAATCATTTATCACGTTTTTTTACATAAATTTTAGTCCACTAGTTTCCTTGGTGTATTATTATTTATTAGAAATTTCCGTACATATTCATAAAGTGGAATTGTTCCACCTACTACCAGCCGCACAGTTCCACCACCGGACCACACGCCGTAAAAATCTGTTCCATCCGCACCATCTGGATGGTTGGCGTTCCATCACTGTCCGCTTCACCCGCAACTTCCTTCCGCGTACGGTGAAACTGTGGAACGATTTGCAACCTGCGGTGTTTCCGAACAACTACGACATTGGGGCCTTCAAGAAAAGAGCTTATTTGTCCATAAAAGGCCGGCAAAGCACCTGCAACACTTCTAGTGTTGCAAGTGTTTATGGGCGGTGGTGACTGGTGACCACTTACCATCAGGTGGCCCACCTGCCCCTTTGCTTGCTCTGACATAAAAAAAAAAAAGTGGAATCACTTTATACTATGTAGTATCACGTAGTATAGAAAGGCCATGGGGCCATAACACTGTGTCAGTTGCATTGCACATGTCGAAAGTCGAAACATACGATTAATCTGCATTGTGAAGATAACAATAATATACATATAGACAGAGAGAATATGGTGTAGTAACTACACAATACATTACATAATTATAAGATATTATACGAAGATATACAGGGTTGAAATTGTTTAAAAGCCTTGGAGGAAAACTACTTTAGTGCTTAATTTATTTCCATCCAGGGACCATAGGAAATTTCCACCCTGTATATCGTCGAAGCAGTATGCTAGTTTAAACAGTTTTACTAATGTATTAAATTAGCATCGAGCGAAATATCTCTACTTTTAACGTTGTTTATTATTCTACTGTGAAACCCTTTCCTTATTAATATTTAATTATTTAAGTTCGAAATACTAAAATTACTCTAACATATACGACATACGTTGGCTTATCTCACAGGACAGTAATTGTAGAGTCAAGAAATTACGCTTCATTAAACCTTAGTGACATATCACACTAGCGGATTGCGAGCGGTTTCAAAGCGGAGCGGGTGCGCAACGAATACGTTGCGGTTGCGCAGCGAATTCGTTGCGGACGCGTGGCAGATGCGCAACGTTTACGTCGCAGTCATGTACACTCATTAACAAAATGGAATCCGTGCTGGTTGTTA
This sequence comes from Colias eurytheme, assembly GCA_907164685.1. Taxonomy (NCBI): domain Eukaryota; kingdom Metazoa; phylum Arthropoda; class Insecta; order Lepidoptera; family Pieridae; genus Colias; species Colias eurytheme. The sequence goes on along the minus strand of CAJQZN010038643.1, from coordinate 29,349 downwards.
CTTATAACTTGTGATAGTATAATAATTATGAGATCATTATTTTTTACGAGTTTCATAACATGTTAATGTTTAGGGTATTGTTTTATCTATTAAATCTTGGTCGAAATGCAATCAGATAACTTAATTGCTCATTAAGAAAGTTCATTAGTGAAATAAATGTTAAAGCTCCTTAACTAAAACAGGGCTATCTTATTATTAGATAAATAGCAGTGAATAGAAAATTTTATCAAGCAACCAGCAACTCACTATCACTTTGCTCATAATTAGGTTCACAAAATCTCTTTATAACATACGTTGCTATGGGAGAGATTATACTGGTCAGTCGTTACATACTTTTGGAATGTATGGTACATTCTAAAAGTCCTAGTAATTCAATTTTATAGCACCTTTTTTTAACAACTCCAGTTGTTATTACATCTTTAGTTAACTGTTAAGTAAGTGCATTTCCACAGTACGGTTAAAAAATTGAGTGCTACAGAAACGATGGAAATATTGAATGGAAGTTAGGCAAGGCGGAAGGGCTGGCTTTTGTGCGAGAGTATACAAAATGACGCGTCCGCAATGAATTCGCTGCGCAACCGCGGCGTGTTCGTTGCGCGCCCGCAACGTATTCGTTGCGCACCCGCTCCGCTTTGAAACCGCTCGCAATCCGCTAGTGTGATATGGCACTTACTCAATCTAATTGTATGGGCATGAGTCAACGTACAGTCTCCACTGTGACCCTACAGCTGATTGAAACAGCTGTTTAGATATAAGTATACGATTTGGGACCTTATTACTGTGGTGTAGAGTCGATTTTCAACTGATTGATACAGCTCTGACGATAGAAGTATACGATTTGGCACCTTATTACTGTGTGGTGTAGAGTCGATTTTCAAATGATTGTAATATGGATTAATGAGAAAAGAAGTAAAGAAGTAATAATTGGGAACTTATTGCTATGTGGGGTAGAGTCGATTCTCAGCTGATTGAAACAGCTCTTTCGATAGAAGCATACGATTTGGGTTCTTATTCATATATGGTATAGAGTCGATTTTCAATTGATTGAAAAAGCTGTAACGATACAAGGTGATAGAAGCATGCAATTTGGAACCTTATTAGTAAAAAATTTAGGGTGGATTTTCGTTTGTGTGTGTGAATTAACGTGTTCAAAATAAAAAGGATGCGAAGTTGGTGGTGATTTTTATGACTTATCGGGATTAGTATAGCCTTATGTATTACATATTTGTAATTGTTATAATGCTTTCCTCCCGTAGCTTCGCCTGCGTTGTCTAAAACTTAAACTTATTGATACTTACTTATGCCTTCCTCAAGAACTACTTTATCCATTGATGGAAAACAGTATGAAAATCGGTGTTGAAGTTTTTGAGAATTATTAATAATTTCGAACAGGCAGACGCGGCGGAGAACTTTGTTTTATTATATTTATTATTTAGTGATTAGTATCAATATATATGTATGATAACCGCGAAAAAACCGGGGTCCGGTACAATACCGGATAAAAATGGCTCGCCCGATTCCCATGAAATGTTTTGTGTATATTGGGTAGGTCTGTAAATCGACCTATATCTTTTTCATACCCCTATGTGATAAGAGCAAGGAACAACAACGTCACAGTATATTACAATAATATTAATACTGCAACTGTGACAACGTTCGTTGGGTCAGCAAGTAGGTAAACTGTAAAAAAGGTTATTCTAGGGTTTTTTCCAGCAAGTAGGTAAACTGTAAAAAAGGTTATTCTAGGGTTTTTTCCTACTTCATAATTTTATTAAAAGTTAAAACTATATTGGTTTTACCGGCGCTCGTTATTCGTTAGTAACGCTTCGCTTGGCTTGATTATGTTCCGATATTTTCAACAACCTTCGGCGTATTTCAGCGAATTCAAATTCATTTTCAAATTTAATTTATTACAGAATATAATTAACATGTTATTGTATCTTATAATATGTATAGATAGATACACGTACATATATTAATAATGTACATATATTGTTGTTTTCGTGTGAAAAAGTAACAACTAACGAACATCCATTCTTCTATCATTCCCACAAGCTTTTATTGCTAGCTGTGTCGCGCGGTTTTACCCGCGGACGTTATTACGGGTAAATTTCCGGTACATAAGTCACATAGCTGCCTATTTTGATACTATGGGCTATTCTGGTACATAAGCTACATCACTGACGAGTATAATCATAATTTGTTCAGTGATTTTCACGTTAAAGACTTACATTATTACGTACCTACTTTCGCGTTTTCATTACCTACTTAACTACTTACTTCTTATTAAAGTATAATTTAACTTGAAAAATAATTATCACATACACTTTGCACTTATTAAGGCAATAACTGTTTTCACTGAAAACACGTTTTATGAGCTCGACGAACGATGTAAAAGTACTTGCGTTTGTATTAAAAATAAATATAATTTCTTGTAACGCATGTTTATATTTTACGAAGTAAATTAAATTCGTAATTGAGTTCATTTGCGATGTATTTAATATTTTATGAGTACATTACTAAAGGGCTGATGACGAAATTAGGTAATATTTTTAGAAATGGTTGGTTAATTTATTTTACTGTAAATTAAAATATAGCTGCTTGATACTTGATATAGTTTAGAACTGCTTATGTAAATATGTATTGATAGAAAAGACATATTCATCTAAATAGGAAAATTATTAATTTATTTTTGCACTTATTTAATGTGACCAAAAGAGTTAAACTAAAAGACAGGCTTCCGTTTTATTCCGTTCCGATTAGATAGGTAATATATAATTCTACGTTTGAGATGTACGGATGAATGTTTGTTTGTTATACGCTTGAACAGTTAGAGTTTAGACTAAGCCAGTAGAAATCGACACTAAAAAACCCTAAATTCGCAAAGCACGATGTAGTGCTGCATTTTTGGTATGTTGTTTGGATCAGTTAAGGGTGATGTAGCAGCACAACTTTTTCGAAGTTGCAAATTGGGATTTACTGTTTACATCACCCTAACTGATGACTGATCCAAACAACATACCAAAAATGCAGCACTACATCGTGCTTTGCGAATTTAGGGTTTTTTAGTGTCGATTTCTACTGGCTTAGTCTAACTGTTTGCGAATGCTTTGCGAATTTAATGTTAATTTCCACTGGCCTAGACGGACCTTCATGAAAATTTAGACCAAAGTTAATTAACAGTCTGCAAAGCACATGGCTTTTCATCCGGATACCGAGCAAGCGAAGCCGCGTGCGCAAACCACTAAACAACATGCAGGAAGCGCATGTGCAATGTAAAGTGTAATTACAGTACGGGGTGCAAACGCACATGTTGTAGGTACCTACCATCTGCTTGAAGACTTATTTGCGATGTAGTGTAGGAGCTAATGTAGGTTTGAATTATTTTATTGTATAACTATATACCGCAGGTACCTAGCTAGTTTATTGGAGGAGGAGGCTGTTAAATGGTTATTTATTCATAGGTAAAAATAATAAGGTTACATTTCTCACCAATTTTTTGATACAAAATCAAAAATATTTGCGACAAAATTGCAATTAATCTTCTTATACATATATAAAAATGAATCGCAAAATGTGTTGGTAAGCGCATAACTCGAGAACGGCTGAACCGATTTCGATAATTCTTTTTTTATTATATTCCTTGAAGTACGAGGATGGTTCTTATGTAGAGAAAACGTAAACATGTACCACGGGCGAAGCCGGGGCGGACCGCTAGTCGTAAATAAAAATGTGGTATGATATTGTGCGTAGGTTAAACAAAATCTTATTATTTTACATTTGATTACACTACTGTATTTCAACGTTTTAACACTTCTTTTATTCTACTATTTGTAGTAAAAGGTTTTTAAAAGTAAGTACCTACCTAAGTTTATGCTTGAAGCACAATCATCATAATCAATTAAACAGGGCTCATGTGTGAAATATAGCATATCTTTGCCTACAATGAAACATTACATTTTTAAGTGCTATATTTACATGCGTCGAGAGACGCGACGGATCCGTGACGACTGCGGAATCTCTGCGACGACGACACGTGGACGATTTCATAAGAAGTCACAAATTCTATATATGTATATGTTTCAAATGGCATTTCGCGAGTTCAAACTCGAAGGTTAGGAATATTATGTAAACTTGGCTGTGATGCAAATAAGGCTGGCTCGTTTTGAGAACTAGCTTTTAACTGCGGTTTGGTTCGCGTGGTTAAAGGAAATTGACGTCGGAATAAGATGTATTATCGTAAAAGCTCGCTGGCTATCTTCAGATACAGAAATCGTACACGTTACGAAAACTCCGTTGCGACGCGAAAGAAAGACAAACATAGAAATAAACAGCCCTATGACAATATAATTAGTTAATTAGCCATAGCAGCAATGCTGCATTATAATGTTAATTTTGCACATGATCTTTGTATCTGATTGTAAAAATTACTGCAATTTTAATCATATGCAATTTTCTCTACAACCACGAATGAGGCAGCTATTTTAACATAGCTGCCTATTAAAATCGTAAAAATTGTGACAATGGGAGAACCTTATATCTTTCGAATTCATAAAGCTTATGGATTCAGTTCTGAATCAAAAATGTATTGATAATTTAAACGCAATAAGCCTATACGCTCTAACATTTCGACTTTACATAGGTATGATAATTACGGCCAATCGATATACACCGACGCATACTCATCCCAATCATTGAAATTTCAGACATATCTCCATTACCAATAATATCATTCAGGTCATATTGTAAGTACATAAATTGATTATATTATCAAATTATACTACACGGTAGGTATGAGTGCATGCGTCCGCCCGTGACTCAGAGTACAATTGTTTTGACTCTTAATCGCGGAGTCCGGAGACCCCTTGTGGAGATCGGTGTGAGATAATGTCGGTTTTATATATATATGTTATACACATTGGTTGCGAATTATACATTGGATGAATGATACATTGGATGGACACGCTGGATATCAAATGGCGAAGTTTAATAAACAGCCTAGGCTCTGAATAAAATGACTGATAAAGCTATTTCATTCCTGCTATTACGTATGGCAAATCATATCAAATTCACGTTGGCCATTTTGTTCACGCCAATCCGTCGACGCTCTTTAGAATCTTTATACGAGAATATTTCCAAGAAAATCAGTCAAAATGGAGCACACAATTCGCATTCGTTTTTAATTTAATGGTAATGTATCATATAGCCCCTTGTAACCTCAATCCACTTAACTGTTATCAGATTATGCGACGAGCCTCTCGAGTTCTTCAACACGTGTGTCATTCTTGATTTGATTGATGTTTTCGCTTCACTATCAGTACATAGTATAAAACAAAGACGCTTTCTCTGTCTGCTTTAATCTAGAAACTACGCAACTGACTTTGATGCGGTTTTTTTTATAGATAGAGGAATGATCGAGAAATGTTTTAGTATAATTATCATTTATTGGGTTTCAGACAAAGCGGGCGAACCTAGTTTATTTATATGTTAATCTCGTTATAGTTTGAGTTTCAGAAGTCCAAACCGTGTCTTCCGTATCGGTAAATATTTATAGAAATTTTTATTTCTTTCAACAACATACATTTTAATAAATTACAATGATCTTATTTGCGTCTTCAATACTGACTCTCAGTTAAAATGAGACAGTTTAAACTTTAAATGACCAAATATCTTAATTTTTTGCTGCCTTATCTAACCTCGAGTGAAGTGCAGTCGAGTAGTTAATATTTTTGTGTAAATTATAGCAAGCTTTACCTCTTCAATTTGGTGTTTTTTTCTTCTCAAGTATCTACAGAAAGCTTTAGCTTCAATTTGGAGGTTTTTTCTCGAGTAGGTACCTACCTACCTACTGTCTGGCAAATACTCTATCCGTAACTGTCTTGGAATGCTTCCAAATATAGAAATAAGCGTGGAGACTATTTAAATCTACAACCTTTGGATTTTTGTACAAAAATTATTAATATTAGCTACAAAATGAAATGCCTATTCAAATTTTCAAGAGATTTTGAGACTGGTCGAATTGGAATGTTTAATTTGTATGCAAGATAGAGGTAGGTCTTTTCATCACTGCTATATTATAATGCAGTAATTTAGCAGTAAACTAAAGGACTAAATATCTATAATAATATGTGAGAACGACCTGAATTTGGTCTATTCCTGTGCGTAAATAACTGAAAGCTGAATTACTTTGCCTAAAGAAAAACGTTGGCAAGTAACGTTATTCTATAGGAAAAGTTGAGCAGGCTTCTCCGTTCCATAATTTATTTTATTTATTTATTTGATTTAATTCAGATAATTGCAATATCCATATAATTGTTAGTATCTGGTTACCTTAAAAACTATGTTAGTATTAAAATTACACAATTAATTACCAACAATAGTATTTTAAATCTATTTTAAATCATAATGTGCTTGAGACATGGATTTTATTCCAATGTCTCAAGACATTGCTTTCCCATTTATCCACGAAGAGAGATAGGATGCTGCTGGTCAATTGCCGGACACGGCGCAACATGGATGCTGCTCTTTTCCGCATGATTGCGTGGAATCCGTCATTTATGATGTGTTCAATTATTATTCTGGAGTAAAGTTTGATAGGACTCAAGATGATTCTGAATAGTTTATTCATAGAGTTACTGTATGCTTATTTAATATAACGAATTAAGTATAGAAGAGATGTTTAAGACAGTGGGTTTACGAACAGAATTTTACGTATTTAAAACTAGCTACTAATGGTACATTATATTTAGTCTATAGAACTCAGACATCACGTACATATCCAGAGATGAAATAATTTTTGAAATCGATCTAGTATTTCCTGAGATAAGAGCGTTCAAACAAACAAACAAAATCTCCAGCTTTTATATTATAATAAGTATAGATGAACCCTGAATACCTAGAGTCAGAAAAACCAGGGGCTTAAACGAGGCTCGCTCTAGTTATAAAATGAAAATCAAACTTTCAATTCCACCCAGAGTGGAAGCGTCTAGATGAAATATTATAAACCTCCCAACGCTTATATTAAATGAAATTTCGCGGAACTAGAATCCCCTTTAACCGCAGACGAAACGGCAGGTTGGTAGGAGAAATTATGCGTACAGTAATTGCTTGATTATATAGATTATTTTAGGGTTAAATAGCTCAAGAATTCGTTGGTACTATTCTGTTTTTATTTTAAGAAATTACGTACATTATACTGTCTAAAATGTTATAATCTTCTTTTTCATTTCCCGACAAACCCTTTCTTACTGTAAAATACTTCAAAAAACGATACGACGATCACAAAATGTAATTTTATTTATCTTTAGGACCTTAATAGGTCCGGTTATAAACGGTTAAGTTATGAGGACAAAATGACACAAATTAAATGAAATAAAACAAAACGAGCTAGACAAATAAAAGAAGCGAGCAAATTAATTTTAAAACAACAATTATAAAATTAATGAACTAGAGAGAAAATAAAGAGAAAGAAAAATACGGCAAAATGTTGATTGCGCTCTAGTTGGACGGTTTCACCCAAAGGGATTATAGAATGATACATATTATAGACGTTCGGCTAAATGGTATAAGGGATCAAATCAAGGCCGAGACTGGAAATTTTTTCCGGAAACTAAGTTTTGCTTTGTTTCAGGGATTTTTGTGTGTAGTAGTTCAGAATAGCAAGAAGAATGTAAAGTATAAGCTATTTGATCGATTTTCTTCCATTGCTGGTTATAAATCGTCGTAAAATTTATGTTTTCGTTATTCATTTTACTACGATTATTTCTAACTAAATTCAATCACTAATTTATTATTATAAAACAGTCCTCCGTCGCATCTGTCTTTCTGTCTGTTCGCGATAATCTCAAAAAAATGCTGCAATGATTTTCATTCTGCTTTCATAAATGGGTACCTAGCGTGTTTCTCGAGAGCGTTGTAACAACGCGCGCGGAAAGTTAAAATTATTTTCCAACTATAGGTCTATTTCTTCTCAACAAATAGAACTACTAACTATAGAAGTAGGTGAACCTGCACAAAATGAAATTAAATCTCTTGGCACGTAACAGAAGGCTGATTACCGTGTGACATTTCGGCTCTACACTATCGTGATAGCATCTACTCGCCCAACGCTGCCCATTGTGAAGATTGCCCGTAATATTTAATATTGAATAGAAACAATAGCACCGTGCGAACCGGGAACCGCAAGACCGGTAAATGTTTTTTATAAGAATCCTGCTGGACCGGTCGTGGTTCACAACGGTCTAGGGGGTGGATTGGTCACGTTTGACGACCGATGCATAAATGAGAGATCTATGGGATATATCAAGTGTAGGATGAAATTGTTTGAATCTTTTAATGGTCTAAATAAGTTAGAGCTATATTCGTCTGTATTTTTATATGTTCGTCTATATTTAAGTGAGGTTATGCCATAATATTATGGTGTGCAATACATGTGTATTATCATTTTACGGTAAATGAATATTCAGATTAAGTCTATGAATTGTAGTAGTAGGTGTGTAAAATGTTATTAACCAAAGTAAATAGAATAAGCCCATACAAAAGAGCCTACAAACAAAACAAATTTATATTCATAAACGCCAAATTACCAAAGTTGAATCTCGCTTGCTTTGGCTTCTTTCAATGCTTTTACTTTTTCAGGGATTTATACGGCGGAATATATTTTTATTCGTATTATTTATCATTTTATTGTGTCTTAGGTATATAGGTAAATTGTGTATTGGTCGAAAGATTAATTATACGCATAAAAACAAGCTGTGAAAGGTAATATTCGAACTAGAAATCCATAAAGTTGCAATGTATTAATAACTAGCAGCTGTGCCCCGCGGTTTTACCCGCAGTGCTCCGCTCCTGTTAGTCTGATATATAGCCTTTAGCCTTCCTCGATAAATGGGCTATCTAACACCAAAAGAGTTTTTCAAATCGGACCAGTAGTTACTGAGCTTTATAATGTTAAGTATAGATTTATAATATTGTTGGATGTTTGTAGGTATTTTTTATCTGCTATAACCATTCCAATCTAAAGTAATGTATGTACCTACTATGTACTTACATTTGCGAATAAATGCATTGAACTGTTAAAAAGCTATCGTGATTTTTACTTCGAAAATCGTTATAAAATAATATTAACAAATGATAACACTTCGCATGTATAATATGACGGAGAGATAATTGTGTACCTCCATTATTATTATTACCTCCTCAAAACTAAAAGTATTATTGCTATACTCATGTTCGATAAACTTAAATAAGTGTCTGATAAATTTAAGATGTTTTAAGGTATGCACAACCTTCGGTTCAAATCTACTACGGACTAATATTAAATTCTTTGTGTTAACTTTTTCAAAGCGCGATGTTTTCGTATTTATGAATAACTGTTGATGTTTTAAAGTTTCACTAGTAGCAGTCACTGTTATGTATTCTCGTTTAATTAAATTTTTTAAACAAAATTGTTAGCCACTTTCATTAGCAGCGAGTTCGTAAAAAGGAATAAAAGTACAATATGAATAAGTGAAAAGTTAGCTCAAAAGTAACAAAGACTCCTTCAAAAGTACACACGGCAAGTGGCCTCAGCGATTTCATTCATACGTTAATTAAAATTTCAACCCGTTTTTGGGCTTCACATTTTTGTTTGAACACATTCAGATCGTTTAAAACTACTATGTGAATTCTCGCTTCTCACCTTCATTTCGAATGCCTCGTGTCGTAATATGCTTTGAACTAAGGTATGTGTGGGCAGGTAATACTTTCCGCCTGCGGTTCTGCTTGCGTGGGTTTCACGATATTGCTATTCATGTATTCAGTGATAAGTTTCATCCCCTGTCTGGTTGGAGATTGTTTCGTTATAGAAAGTATGAATAGATAGAGTTTTAGATGTATTGTGTGTATTTATTTGATGCTAGTGGTTATTTATTAATGTTATTTCAGTTTTAGCTCTGTTAACGTATTGGAATTGAATCTAAGTATACTGTAAAATACCTTATTTATTTTATTATTGTCTGAAATTTGTGAAATGTTGCATCAAAACATGTAATATGAGAAATCGAATATAACCCAATACAAACAAATTATTTAATGTTCCGCTGGAAGTTATTTAGGGCTTAAAGTTTTCGTTGTCCCTATGCATGATGTAGGTACTTAATAAATGTATCTCTTCATATGTTTTACTGTTACTGGAAAATATTAAGACTAAATAAAACTTCAATAATATTTTATTCTAATCCCTTATATTTTAGAAGAATAATTTCAAAAAGGTTGAGCACACAGCCGCTCGATAAACACGTGCGCCACAAGCGCGCATTGTTATGAAACTATTAGTCGTATTTGTGTCGAGTTTACCTCGTGTTCGCACTTTATCAATACCGGCCGCTGACTGTATACCTACCTATAGCAGTGCTCTGTGTAGTCCAGACGCGTAGGATAAATTAATGGTGCATAAAAGAGCTGAGTTGGTTTCAAAGCAGTTTTAAAGTTTGGCTAATGATAAGACTTTTTATTGTTTAAATGAATGAATGTAAAAGTTGTTTATGATAATAAATATATATTTTCAGGACAATTTTCACACACGGCACGATCTGATCCCATACTAAGCTTTGGCTTGTGTTATGGAAACCAGATGGCTGATAAACATACATAAATAATTTTTAAATAAATACTTATATAGATAATTAACACCCAGACACAGAGCAAACATCTATGTTCATCACACAAATATTTGCCCCGGGTGGGAATCGAACCCACGACCTCCGGCTTGGAAGGCAGGCACTACAAACCAAGCCAACCGGTCAGTCAAATGATGTTTCGTGTTATGTTGGATGTGTCATGTGGCTTTAAATATTATTTTGGAAATTGATAATAGTGATAAAATAAGAGAATTATTCTTAGCTAGTATAATTTACATAGAAAATGACATATTAAAATATTCAATATCTAATCGGTATGTAGTTCGAAAGATTAACCTCAACTATTCATCTACATAATATGATTTAAAGTCCACGTAAGCAGGATCAACATTGTATAAACGTATCTAATTTCTATACATTCACTACATCGCTCAATAAACTCAAGAGATTATCGTACAATTTGTTCGAACCTCCCCCCCTCCCTCTTCCTCCCCATTGATCCTCTCGCCACGGGAGGTTGGAGGCATTGAATCCACGTTGGCATTGAATATAAGCCCTATTACAGGATGGTTTGATCGATGCTTTTATAATACGCTACAGTATTATGTCGTAATTAGTGTCGACTCAGGTTTAGTAGGGAAAATAAATATGATAAACATTTTTTCTTCTAGATATGTCCACTTGATTCGCGTGGGATAAACGTAGTTTTGTATTTGTTAATTACTAGCTTTCCGCCCGCGGCTTCGCCCGCTTTGTCTAAAACCTAAATTACAATATACTAAAACCTTCCTCTTGAATCACTCTATCTATTAAAAAAACGCATTAAAATCTGTTGCGTAGTTTTAAAGATATAAGCATACATAGGGACATAGGGACAAAGAAAGCGACTTTGTTTTATACTATGTAGTGATTTGCAACAGATGATGTTATGTGATATGTCGATAGCCATCAAGATTGAAATGTTAAAACATAAACACAAGCACATTTTTGTGGGTACACAATGTCCATAATTACATTATCAAAAAGATATATTCTTTGATGAATAAGATGGCTTGTTGGTTTATAATATAAGGGTATGTCAATCTATAGAATATGCCTCCTTTATAAGAAGAAATATCCTATCGTTATTTTCACTTATGTTATTTAAGGAAACTTGTGAAAATTCTCCATCTTCTTTGACCGTAATCCATTGGCTGTCAAATTGTCACGTAACAAGTTAGAGCCAGCGGATTTGGCTGCGTGCGGATGAAAGGACTAGATTAGATGTAATTCATTTATTTGTTAGATTTTACTTTACTAAGGGCCGATTTTTCAATGCTTGGATAAAACCTATCCGTCCAATAAAGTATTACACGATAATATTAAAATGTCACGTAAACTGTCAAATACGGGCAATTAGAATACGTTTTTAAAATGGTAGTTTTATACATTATTCGACGAATAAGTTTTAACCAAGGATTGAAAAATCAGCCCTAAGGGAAATAATTTATGTTTGGTAGAGGGAAAATTGTTTAAAAATTAATGTAGGGACTATTTAATTTATATTGTGGATTAATAGTTCATATATTACAATATGGATAAAAGTCACCATTACCGATTAGAATAATACAGAAAACATTGGCTAGAAGAATATATTGCTTCGTTTATTATTATCTATAGATAAAGCAGTTTTAAATCGCGGTCAGTGGTACCAAGCTCCTGGCTTAAAAATTACCATATCATTCCCATATCAAAAGTTCAAAAGACTTGGTAACCAGCACGTACAATTAACATTAATAGAAAAAGTATAAAAGATCTTATTTCGGAGACTTAAATTCTAAATAGAACAGCTAATGCACACCGCATCCCCAGTACAGTTATGTCTCTCCAGACAGAATAGATACATATCTAATGCCGGCTGTACACACTCGCCGAGACACACCGAGACAGGCCGAGAACGAGTATGTACATGGTGCATTCGTCTTGTCTCGCACTCGCGTGTCTCGCCTCGGCTGTCTCGGTCGCTGGTCGGTTTTTTGCGCCCGAGTCAAAGGGTCTCGTTGAGTCTCGCGAGGAAAACGAGAGCGAGCATGTACACACTCGTTCAGTTAGTTGCTCGCTGACGTTATTTATGAACGCACGTGTTTCACTATGTGGTCTAATGAACGAGAATTACAGTTTTTGGAGTGCTATCAAACAGAACCTTTTTTATGGAACTTATTTTTTATGGATTTATTTTAAACTAGCTTTCCGCCCGCGGCTTCGCCCGCGTTTTCAAAGAAAAACCCGTTCCCGTAGGTTTCCGGGATAAAACTATCCTATGTCCTTTCTCCGGTATCAAAATATCTCTATACCAAATTTCATGCAAATTGGTTCAGTAGTTAAGGCGTGATCGAGTAACAGACAGACAGAGTTACTTTCGCATTTATAATATTAGCATGGATTGGCCAGAAGGTTCTGCCACCAACTCAGCCAATTGATTTTCCATTTTACTTCTGAAACAAAGAAGCGTTTCTATTGATTCCTTAAAAATACAATAAAATACATTAACTATTCAGGAAGTTTTTATATTTATTTCCCTGTTTCTACTGCGGTGCATAGTAATCATCCACCATCTTCTTTTTCTCCATGGTTTGAGAATTTTTTTTTATAGTAAATGTTTATAAAATTATAATAGCTCACGGCACAAAGACAAATAGCAGCAGCTATTTCTACGTCCATTCTCGTGTAAGTCTTCAGTTCAAATGTTAGAACGAGTGTGTACAGGCATGCTCTCGACGAGAGTCTTTTCGGCCGAGGCTCTCGACGAGAGGCTCTCGACGAGTGTGTACAGCCGCGGTTAGTGTTTCTTCGAACTGAAGCGGTTTGTACGCGTCTCGTTATTTGATTACGTACGGCCTTCGTCGGTTATTGGTGCGTTTTAATGTATTGTATTGTATATGAGGTCGTTTGTAAGAGGATAGTTGTATCGTATATGCATCTTGGGTGGTTTGGCAATGGGTATCTGTAGAAAACGTGGTGGTAAACGGTTAAAAGTTCGTCATGAAAGTCATTTGAGCTCCGAATTTTCATTGATCTTATCCTAAGATTTTAGATAGAGTTTAGAGATGATTATTTACTCTAAATTATAAAGCTGTGATTACTATGTGAATTTACAATTTAGATTACATACTAAATTGTACATTCACATAGCTATTGATATCAGTTATGTGAATTTTATAAAGACATAATATGGACTTATAAACAACTAGAGGTCCGCCCCGGCTTCGCCCGTGGTACATATTTAATATACGCAATAAAAGGTAGCCTTTTTAGCCTTCTCCTTTCTCGGGTATCAAAATATCTCCATACCAAATTTCATGCAAATTGGTTCAGTAGTTTAGGCGTGATTGAGTAACAGACAGACAGACGGAGTTACTTTCGCATTTATAATATTAGTAGGTATGGATTCACTGAACGCCGTCTAATTTACATCAGAGCCAAAGTTTGTAATGGAATCTAGACGTGGAATCCTGATAAACTTATAAAGAGATTTCCCTTTCCGTATTAACTGGTATAACTTTATCTCCATTCTCTTTCGACGTATGCATATGCGTATTATTTTATAGAATGTCATGTTAGTTACCACTTGTAGCTTAAGAATGGCTGAATAGATGATCATGTTTTTTGTTCTTTGGATTTGTCTTCGAATGGTTTTACATAATAACTTAAAAAAATTAAACACCTACAAAAATATTTCAATTTTCAACCAGGTTCGGTCGAATTGCTAATTTTTCATAATTTTTTTTGTATATATGTTTGTGTAGCTGATGCCGAGCCTATGTTCGTTTATGCAAAAGCAGTGCGAATTATGTAGTTTATATAGTTTAAAATAAGATAAACCCATGAAATTATTGTGTTGTCACCGATCCATTATAAGTTTACAAAGTTTGAATTAAATTCGTCCTATTAAAGTGTGTCAAAATCGACACCAAAAGTGACGATTAGTTAAAAACATACAGGTGAACCTTAAAAATTCTTGTTCAAAATACTTATAAGAGTTTTTCTATTACAGCGCTATGGGAGGAACAAGAGACGCCGGAGTACGACATCGACTCGGAGGACGAGCGGTGGCTCAAGCAACAACGGCATCCAGAGCTGACAGGTGAGTTACCGCACCCATAGGTTAGATTGTAGCGAGCTGGTAGCAGGTAGGTGGGTAAGAGGGGATTGAGATGACCTCTCCGGTGAGGCGAGGTTTGCAAGGATAGAATTTGGACTATTAGATACGTGAGGATACGATAGGCAAAGAGATGGAGAAGTTCCAAAGAATAGGATTGAATTAAGAATAGGATAAGAACAAAATAAGTTTATTAGAAACTTAAAGAACCATTACAGAATTATTTTTTGCAATAAAGTGCTAAAAAAAGCTTTATATTATTATTATTATTATATTCAAAGCATTAAATTTGTCAGAACTAGGTAGACCAAACTTTAATAATAAAAAAAAGATACATCAAAATCAGTCCACCCACACGAATGTTATGAGGTAGCAAACACAAAAAAGACGTGGGTTGAGAACTTCCTATTTTTTCGGTATAAAGGCAAAATTCATACTTATGATGATAAAACAAAAACTTTATAAAATATGCATATGTCTATACCTCAACTCTCAAGGGCAAAAAAGTATTTAGTGTCTGTTAGACTGATTACACTAAATGTACATTAAGACACCAACGAAATTCTTTACGAAATACTAATCAATCCACTTACAAAATTAATACGACTTTATCCATAAGGATAATAATTGAGAGAGAATAATGGACTAGGTTTATGTTGGACTTGGAGTATAGTTTATTTGTGGTCCTCTAGAGAGAGGATCGGTAATATTTATTATAGTAAGGAGCCAAGTTGATTTGCTAAGGTTTTCATTTTCATATGGCAAATATTCGAGTATGAATAAAAATTCGTCTTTGCATTAGGTTTTGTCTGATTTAATTGCCCTATAGGTAAAATAGGCAAGACTGTCATAAGCATGTTAAAAATTTGCCTTTTGCAATCATTTTGCTTCTACGTCAGATAACAAAGAACAATAGCGTTTTACTTTCCTGGAAAGAGCTTCAATAAAGCAAACTGAACTTTCTGAAGCTCGACACCCACTGTTTAAAGTTTAAAAGGATCGAAGGTCTAACACGAATTTACCTACTTAGCGATTTCCTTTCGTATCAGCCGAACTTAAGACAGTATAGAAATTATTTAAAACTAACTTTTATCATAATGTACCCAAATACACTTGAACATAAAATAATAACAGTAACTGTCACTTATTAAGAACGTTCTAGAGATAGTTCAAAACTACCTTCAATCATAATGTATCCACATACACTTCAACATACATTAATAACTGTCACGGTATACAAATTATAGCACTCATTACTCGCTGAACCGATTCGAGTAATATGGAGCAAATAAACATTAAGTCAGAGACGAAATTATTCCATGCAAAACACGTTGATCCAGCCATTCAGTGAAGTACGCATATTAATCATACGATATTGTACGCAAACTTTGCCCATAAGCTCACAAGGATAACTCAGAACCGAGGATTTAACAAACGTAATTCATTGTTTTTTGCTAAAGTAGTAACTAGCTGCGCTCCGCGGTTTCACCCGCGTGCCTCTGTTCCTGTTAGTCTTAGCGTGATGATATATAGCCTATAGCCTTCCTCGATGAATGGGCTATCTAACACCGAAATAATTTTTCAAATCAGACCAGTAGTTCCTGAGATTAGCGCGTTCAAACAAACAAACTCTTCAGCTTTATAATATTAGTATAGCTTAAAAGTATGGTAAATTTACTTGGAAGGAGAGTGGATATGTCTTAGAAATGGCGTAGAACAATGAGCGTCCATTATACTCTGTCCATTATATTATTTGCTTTTTGACAGCTTCACGCCTATGAAGAATTGTATTGTCTATGTTAAAATGTCATACAAATAATTATTGTACTTCATGGACCAGCCCCGCCCACTTAGTGATGTCTACACATAATTATTCAATGATGGGTCGATAGATTATAATAATCAATAGAAATACTCTGTTAAATATATCCGATACAGAAAAACTCTTCTATTATGTTATGTAATTTAAGTTTAAAGACAACCAAATTGTAAGATAGCTAAACCAATAAATAATAAAATATTAGTTTAGTTTAGTTTTAACATAAAATTCATAGATATGTGGTCTTATTATTACATATCTTATTAGTACGTTTACGTTGAAATTATTATTTACGTACCTGTTATGTACTGTGTATACACGCCTTAACTATTAGAGGATGCATGGG
>CAJQZN010038643.1:0-12417 GCA_907164685.1 Colias eurytheme | reverse complement strand
GTAAATTTCGGTTTTTTTTGCGCCTTCGCGGGTCGGTCAATATAATTTACCTGATTCGATTTATGATAATATTTTGAATTTATAATCGGAATGGTATCACAATCGATACTCTTTTGGACATCACTTCTGGTATCACCCGTCGAGCTGTCAAAAGGCAATTCTTATAGTGGACAGACTATAGTTACTTGTATAGTACAGCTGATTCAATATAAACTTGGTTGGAACTTTGTACCAAGATATGTGGGTACATCCGCAATTTGATTGTATTCTCAGTAATATAGATATGCTATAGCTAGAAGTATTACATAACTGTATAGGGATATAAGTAAACATGAGCTGGTATTAGATTAAAATACTCTGAAGCTTTTTAAGCTTCCAAATATATGGCAATTTATCATTAATAATTCTCTACACGGAGCGGTTATACCTCAATCCCTACAAAGGTATTGGTTTTCAAAATATCTTACCATTCTAATCATGTTCGTATGAGGCGCAATCATCTCGAAAACTCTCGTCCTAAGTAGGTCAAAGCTTAGGCGAAGTAATCCTTGACAAATACGGTCACCTGTCGGTAAGGTATACGTGAACGAATATCGTTAAAAATGTTTTACTGTAAGGAATTTATAAGTATCGCGGTATCTCAAAAAAACTTAAGTACTTCTACATAATGTTCAAGTTTAGATACAATGTAAGGCACCAAACCTTTTGTAATGTGTCCCGCTTTCCGATCTTCTTGTGTTCGAGTTCGATGTTTGAATGAATGCATAAACAGAAGTCATGCCGCGGACTGTACAAGAGTTACATTTCAGAGCTAAAGTTCGAGCAAATGATGGACAAACTGGAGAAGAGCTCTGGCCAAACGGTGGTCACGCTCAACGAGGCCAAGCTTCTCCTGGAGCGGCAGGATGACCTCGTGATCGCCGTGTATGATTACTGGCTTAATAAGCGGCTGACCACGGTGAGTTGTAGGCGGTCACTAGGCGCGGGCTGTGCGATAAAGCCCTAAATAATCACCTAACGTTTGTCGTAGTTTAACTGATTGCATTTAGTGACCTACCTAACTTGTGCCAGATTCTCCTACCTTGATTGAAATGTTTGTGGTGCAATAGCAATCACTGTTTCAGCTTTAGATCACATTTTTATTATTTCAAAAAGTTGCTTCACGTTTTATACTATATAGTTAGGGCCAATATTTATCACAAGCCATATACGAGGTCTGAATGCCTGCCAAGGGAGGCTTTAGAGAAGCGCTCGTTGAAAGCTCTACTTCGCAACGTAGTATTACATTTTGTCGTAACTCTTTTTAATGACGCATTTGTTATATGTGCTAGAATAGACAGATTAAACATTGCTGCTCATATTAAACGATTATAACCCTAGATATTGGTATGCGGGTTATGAACAAAGAACTTTACAGTATCTACAGGCCAACACAAATGGTCAACATTCGAATGTGGGGTTGAAACGTAAACTATTTGTTACAGCAACATCCACTCGTATTGTCCGTTAAGACGGAGAGCAGGCCCGGACAGTCGTCGAATAACCCCTACCTTGCGTTCAGGAGACGAACGGAGAAGATGCAGACAAGGAAAAATAGGTAGGTAGACGATAGTTATGGTTCTATGTCGGATAACTTGTTTATGAAAAATAAATATACAAAAAACAAGCGTGCCAAAATATACAAACTCACATTTGGCAAACTTATTGGGTAAAGGAACATTGCGAAAAATATACAATCATCTAGGAAAATTTTGCTTTAGCCTATTATTGCTTTATACAAGTACAACAGTACCACGAACCCAATCAAAACAAAAAACACAGGTAACAGAGCCTATACCGGTACTAGAGCCTATATAATATTATACCACTATTTTTCACAGGTAGTAGTAACAAGAAATGATAAAAGTTTATTCTATATCATTGAATTACTTATTCTTATCACTATGAAACAATTGCCAAAAAAGAAAATGTTTCAATGTATGAGTTTCCAAGAAAAATTACTTATATTCTATTCTATGTTATAAACGTATAGTAAATGAAGCTACATGCTACTTTTCACCTAGTATATTACAAAATACGATACTACGAAGAAACGAAACAACCCATTCTAGACAATTCAACCTTCCATAACCAATGTAAATAATCGCATATCCGCAGGAAAAACGACGAGAGCTCATACGAGAAAATGCTCAAACTGCGTCGCGAGTTAGCCACCGCTTTAAGCCTGCTCGAGATGGTAGCGCGACGCGAGCGGGCGAAGCGGGAACTGGTGAAACTCACGGCTTTACTCGCTGAGCGGCGATATGCAGCTGGTGACTTTGCGAGCCAATTACCTGAGCCGCCTGTCCGGTGAGTAATGACTTACTGACTGACTGAGATCTGTTGAGAATTGTCCAAATTATACGTAAAGATGTTGCGTTAATGACTGACAGATATGGTGTGAATGACAGACTTGACAACAAGATAGGGCGTGAATGACAGATTCGACTACAAAATAGGACGTAAATTACAGACTTGACTAAAAGATACGTAGTGAATGATAGACTTGACTAAAAGATACGACGTAAATGACAGACTTGACTAAAATATACGACTTAAATGACAGACTTGACTAAAAGATACGACGTAAATGACAGACTTGATTTCTTTCTGACGATTTTTTTTTATATAATCTCCCTGTTTTTATTTTGCACATAATACAATCAAGATGAATAATAATTAATATAGTTAATGTTGTTGTTTTACTGTTAGATATTGTTATTGTTATAAATATTTTTATTAATATGTAATATATTATTATAGTGCCGCTATCCCAGCGGTGCCGCTAACACCGGTGCGTCGCGATTTCTCGCACACGGCCTTTGCGCCGCGCGTGCCCGCGCCCGCACCGCACGACGCGCACCAGCGGCAGGTAAATAAAATAAATAAAAAAAATAAAAATAGTTTATTTCGTTTCTAAATTTTACACAATTTGTAGTAGTAGGGCCCTCCTAGTAAGTTTAAGATAAAACCTGTGTCAGGAGGACCCGCTCTTCGTTAACTTAAAATAGGTTATCTACATGAAAAAAATAAACTGTTTATAGTTAAATATGTGTGGTGTGTATATACATATAGACATACATGCATACATACATGTACAAGCTATACATTCATCTGTATACATACACATACACACTGGACGTACAGTGATACAAGCCTGACATACAATCACAATAAAATACTCGTTCACTCTGGATATCATCCATCCATACACACATACATACATACACGTACACGTCTCACAGACAATGTATTGTATCAACCGCAAACACATTCTCACTCACGCACATAGACCATTAAACGTGTGTATGTGTGTGTGTGTACATTTTAACAATTTTGTGTACAAATAGCTTATTTTGTTTTATGTAATAATTTTCAGCGTGAAAAGCGACCGTACAAAAGAAGGAAACACAGGCATCACACACCCAGCTCCGTGCAGGGAGTGCGAGGTAATTTATTGTTTATTATTTATTTTATATATATCTACTAGCGGCCCGCCCCGGCTTCGCCCGTGGTACATATGAAAAATAAATGTTGGCCGATTCTCAGACTTACCCGATATGCACAGAAAATTTCATGAGAATCGGTCCACCCGTTTCGGAGGAGTATGCAGACTAACATTGTGACACGAGAATTTTATATATACATATATATATATATCTATAACAACCAAAAATCTTGAATAATTGTGCTATTGAAAATCTGTTTGTATTGAATGTAAACTAATAAGTAAAGAATTCAGCTTTCTATTGATGAAATGTTAAAAATCGATTAAGTACGATGTAAAAAAATGTTATATTGACCTGAAATACAAAATATAGTGTACCATGAAAAAATAAAATTTAAAGAAAGTGAAAATAAAAAATCTTCTAGTGAGTCACAAAAAATATTGAATTGACCACTGTTTATTAATTTTGTTTGGAAAAAAAATCCGTCTAAAAATAATATTTTCTCACAATTTCAGAGTGCACTTCATCAGAAGAGGAGAGCGTGTCGCCGGTCGACGACGGTCCGTTCGCGTTCCGTCGTAAGCCGGGATGCTTCTATGAAATGGTTAGTGTTCAATATCTGTTTATTTAATTGGGGGTAGATGGAAAAAATATATCTTACAAACATTTTTCGAGGGTAGATTGAAAAAAATATCAATCTATCCACATTTTTCGAGTGTTGATTGAAAAGAAATCAATCTACCCACATTTTTTCGAGTGTCGATTGAAAAAAAATATCAATTTTCCCACATTTTTAAGGGAAAATGGAAAAATAATATACCCCCATTATTCGAGGGTCTAGTACTTTTTCTATATTTTGCATTAAAAGGTGAAGGCGATAAAAGTGGTCTCAAAACAATCATAAATATGTTTAGCAAACAAATTTAATTAATATTTATTTTTTGTTTCATTTCAGCCAACATCAACGCTGTGCGGTGACCCCGTGGATCCTGACAGTCCGTCGAAAGAGGGACTGTTCCAACATGAAATAGACGAACGGACGAGGTAATTGTTTTATGTATATTTCTAACACCTTATGTATTTGTGGTAAAATATATTTATTTATTTATTTATTTATTCTTTATTGTACATAATATACCAAACATAAATAAGCTATTCTATAATTACAATTAAGATACAATGAAAACACACGGCACATATGTACTAAAAGGCGGCCCTATTGCTTAAAAGCAATCTCTTCCAGGCAACCCTGATTGGTAAGGAATGTATGCTAGAACGCGACTTGGCGCAAATTCAATTAATAAATTAAGCATTAAAATATAATTAATGAAAACAATATATATACAATAATAACAATAAAAATTAAATAAAATAAGTATATAAATTAATATACTTACGTAAATATAATAAAATACTTACATATTTTATAAATATACATACACAGTACATAACCTACTAAATACACTACATATATTTTAATCAATAAATATTTTTAATAGTTACTTTTTAAGTTTCGGCTTAATAAAAAAAAATATAGCCTGTGTCATTGAAATAAACATATATTTCAAATGCCAATTCAGACCTTATTACTGTCTTATTGATAAAAGCATAATTTCTAATAAACTATGTAGTTGGCATTGAGATAATATTACTATACGTATGGAGGAGACACCACGAACAAAATCTGTGCGCCATTTTTTTGCTCTAACTAAGTTTTAAAAATTATTATCTAGTTAGGTTCTTACCGATGAAAGTTATTCCTTTGCACATTTCCGTAATATATGTATTATTTGTGCAATATCATAACACACACGAAGGCATATTTGATGCGTTTCACTTTAAAACCATTAAAAAAAACCGCTCAACATACGTCATGTGGCGTATGTTGAGCGGAACATAAGTGATGTAGGCGGTGTCGTCTCCATATATGTATATCTCAATGGTAGTTGGGTATCTATTTCAAAATAGTATGTACCTATTACATAAAAATATGTAAATAACAAAGATTTCAAATCGATTGTGTTTGAGTTTCCTGTCAAGTTTTTTCTTGATTTATAGAAAGGATAGGTATTTGTATTACCTCTTCAATATGAATAGGTTTATAATAATTTAATATTTGATAATATTTGCCCCAGCGGACTTGTTCTGCGCTACAAACAAAAAAAATTGGACGTCGTTCTCGAGTTTTACTCAGCAACACAATTTGATGATTAATTTTAATTAATATAAGTAAACTAGCTTTCCGCCCGCGGCTTCGCCCGCGTTTTCAGAGAAAACCCCGCATAGTTCCCTCTTTCCGGGATAAAACCTATCCTATCTCTCAAGTTGGATCGAACTGCACATGGTGTGCGAATTTTATTATAATCGGTTATGTGGTTTAGGAGTCCATTGAGGACAAACATTGTGACACGAGATTTATATATATATTAAGATTGGCGTGAAAAGATGTGGGTTCGAATCCCGCCTTGTTATTGAATTTTTACTATTCTTTATAAATTTATATATTTCTGTATGTGTGTGCTAAATTAAGAATTTTGTAGTGTAGTCTATTGTATTGTACATATAATCATAGCTTTATAATTAATATTTGATATGAATAAATTATTTTTAGGTTCACACTAACATCTGTCCGACACCCGTACCCCCGCTACGTGGGTTTCGCCCGACGCCGTATAGGCAGGGGCGGCCGAGTCATATTGGACCGGGTTAAAACACCGCTCGACTCGCTGTGGCCCGACCTCCCCGTGCCAGAGACGAGGGTTGAGGTTAGTAATAAGTAGAATGAAGAAAAATCGAAATAATCTCAAAAAAAAAATAAAAAAATCCCATAGAAATCAGGGTACCGAGGTAAAAAGTAGCTATAGGAGCTTAAATATGATAAAAAATGCGCTCTGTTGCTACGTGTAAGAATGACAAGCAAACACTTCACAGATATGGTATTAGTTCCTATGAATATGATCTATCTATATACATTCATATTATGATAGTTCGTATTAAATAATAATGTAAGTCTCTTTTTGTAATATGTATTATAATTCAAGCAAGAAATAAAAAACAAATACTTTATCGCATAAATGTTTATTCAATTAATTAAATACATACACAGTATCCAAGTTACGGTCAACACTTGATACATAAAATTTAATTTATTTCACATAAAACGTAACAATAACATTTTTCAATTTCCAGGAGGACCTCGAGAACCAAAGGCTGCGAAGTCCAAAGGTGATAAGTCGCGACTACCACACTGGTGGAAAGCACCCGTGGAGACACGCGTTCCGAAAACACCTCGCCGCAAATCCCCACCTGTGGACCGACGTCCCTAGAGACACATTCGAAGACCTGAAAATAGACTTACAAGACGTGAAAATCGACGTCGACGACTCTGACAGTGTCAAAATGGACGTTGACAGCGTCAAAATCGAAGTGGACAGCGTCAAAGTGGACTGTGACAGCGTCAAAATGGACGTGGACAGCGTCAAAATGGATGATGACGGTGTTAAAGTGTACGATGATAATGTTAAAGTGTATGATGACGGTGTTAAAGTGTATGATGACACTGCTAAAGTGTATGATGACAATACTAAAGTGTATGATGACGGTATTAAAGTGTATGATGACAGTGCTAAAGTCGATAACGATAGTGCGAATAGTGATGTGCGCAGTGTTAACGCACGGACGATAGATAGTGTTGTGCAGGACAATCTCAAACGGGTGATGAGGAAAAGGGCGTGGAGTTGTAGTACAGATTACGACTCAGATGAAAGTTTGCATCCCGTCGAGAAGGAGTTTGAGAGTTTCATCAGCGAGGTGCAGGAGAAATGGTGAGTTTTGTGTGTGTTTTGTTTTGTGTATTTGAAAATAATGGATAAAAAAAATTGAGATAATATTACTACGTATGGAGGAGACACCACAAACAAAATCTGTGCACCATTTTTTTGCTCTAACTAAGTTTTAAAAATTATTATCTAGTTTGGTACTTACTGATGAAAAGTTATGTTAGTCACTTTTCCGTATTATTTGTATTATTTGTGCAATATCGTAACACACACGAAGGCATATTTGATGCGTTTCACTTTAAAACAAATAAAAAATGAGCGTGCAGTTAAGCCATATGTCTTATGTTGAGCGGAACATAAGTGATGTAGGCGGTGTCGTCTCCATAATATGTATATCTCAATGATAAAAAATTATGTAGTTGAAGTTTATTACTGGGATTGGATTTGATAAATTTTACACTGTATATCTTTTCTCCACCATACAGTCCTAAATTTCGATCAATAAAAGAACTGAATACAAAACATTATACAAAAATTTACTTAAAATTATATTCAAATGTATTTGTCAATAGTCAAGTTGAAATAATGCAAAAAAATAATAATCTAACCATATGCATTAATGGATTGGATATTTAAATATAATTGACGAAATAGCAAATTATTGAAAGTATAAAATAATGTTCTTATTAACTATTAAAGTATCCGATAATAAACAGTAGTAAAGTAATAGATAATATATATTTTTAATCTACAATTTGCTTTAAATTATTCTTTCCAGGCTTCATTTCCGACCGAAAACACCGCCCCCCTCACCGCCCACCGCAGAAAAAACGGACGATCTATTCCCCATAGCTCTTGACACGCCTATATCCGTCGAACTAACGTTAGAACCACCTACAGGCGGTCTAGATACATTTACCACCTCAGAATTCACTCTAGGCGACCTATACGGAGATATAAATCCAGATATAGACAACAGCGGAAGTCTAGACATCAGCAATGAAGATCTACTAACCGAAAACTTAGGACTAACGGAAGCCCAAGTGGAAAGTATCCTATCGGAAACCGATCTCAAAGCGCTGGCCGATGTCGATTTGATAAAAGACGACAAGAAAATGGCCATTACAGATGATTTGTTAGAATTGGTTAAAGATGAAGACGGGAAGGATTCTTTTTTATGTCAAGGTATGCATTTATTTTTTGTGTCTATTTATCTATATGTATGTTTATTAATTTTTATTATATTTGTTATTATACAATTTTCTTAATGTTCTGGTCTATGTACATTCATACGTCTTTTATTTATATGTATGATATTTATAAGGTGTAATATTTCGGTCTGTAGCTGTACTTCAAACAATGGGGGCCACTGAAAATCAGTGCTGTGCTGTTGATGGCACAGCTTAATACTGAGTTGGTCCCCTTTTTGCTAAAGGTGCTGCCACACTTTTGTCTTTTTCTTTGTTTTGTATGTTTACTTTCTTTTATTAAGTATATCTTTTGGCTTTTGGCAAAATAAATTATTCTTTCTTTCTTCTTTATTTATAAAATTTATTGACTGGCCGGTTGGCTTGGTTGGTAGTGGCCCTGCCTTCCAAGTCAGAGGTCGTTCGTGGGTTCGATCCCTACCCGGGGCAAATATTTGTGTGATGAACATAGATGTTTGCTCTGTGTCTGGGTGTTAATTATCTATACATATAAGTATTTATTTAAAATTATATATATATGTATGTTTATCAGCCATCTGGTTTCCATAACACAAGCGAAAGCTTAGTATGGGATCAGATAGTGCCGTGTGTGAAAATTGTCCCGAAATATTTATTTATTTTTTGAAGTGAAACTTCTTTATCGGGGTTGGACAAAAATTTAGTGTAACATTTTTGCGTTACGCCGTACGCGTGACATTTTTGCGTTACGCCGTACGCGTGACATTTTTGCGTTACGCCATACTCGTGACATTTTTAAGGTCATAAAGAAGTTTCACTTCTTACGTGTGTACACTAGTACACGCACACATTTTATTTTTTTTATTTATTTCTTTAAAGGCCAGAGCGTATACGGGCGGATCGTCTCTGGCAAACGCGCGAAAGCCGAAGCGTTCGGTTCGACGTGCGTACGCGTAGCGGCCGCGGGTAGGGAGCCGATATATGTGGACAGGATTCCGACGCCCGAAATTAAGAACACCGCGAATGATGTTAAAAAGGTAATTTAATTTCTCACTTTTTTTATGTAATAAAAAAAAAACTGGTTTAACGTTTTTGCATGCTGTGTTTGCCAGTAAATGTTTGTTACATAAACCGTGTTTAAATATTTGTGTGATGAACATAGATGTTTGCTCTGTGTCTGTGTGTTAATTATCTATTTATACTTAAAATTATAATTACATATATATAATATCAGCCATCTGGTTTCCATGACACAAGCGAAAGCTTAGGATCAGATCGTGCCGTGTGTGAAAATTGTGCCGAAATATTTATTATTTAATTTTAAGAGCAATAAAGTTTTAATAAATAAATAAATGAATAAATAAACAGGAAAAAGTACCGACATCGAAGATTATAGTCGAGGAAGTGAACGAAGTACCAATTAAAGTTGAAAAGAAGGAAGAAATTGTGCAAGTGAAAGCGGCGAAAAGTCCGATGAAGAAACACGTGGTCGCGTCACCGCATAGACGCGATGTGACGATCGTCACATCGGATGCGACGCATTCGCAGTTGGTGACGGTGGCTGTGTCTGATAGTTTGAAGGTACGTTTTTTTTATTAATCAACTAGTTGTTGCCCGCAGCTTCGCCTGCGTGGAAAAGATAAATAAACATGATACAAATTTTCATCCCCTATTTTATCCCCTTGGGGGTAGAATTGATCAAAATCCTTTCTTAACGGATGCCTACGTCCTAACATCTACCTGCATGCCAAATTTCAGCCCGATACGTCCAGTGGTTTGGGCTGTGCGTTGATAGATCACTATATCTGTCACCTTTGAGTTTTATATATATAGATATAGATACTAATATGTATTATAAAGCTGAAGAGTTTGTTTGAACGCGCTAATCTCGGGAAAAACTGGTCAGATTTGAAAAATTCTTTCGGTGCTAGATAGCCCATTTATCGAGGAAGGCTATAGGCTCTGCCTTCCAAGCCAGAGGTCGTGGGTTCGATTCCCACCCGGGACAAATATTTGTGTGATGAACATAGAAGTTTGCTCTGTGTCTGGGTGTTAATTATCTATATAAGTATTTATTAAAAAAAATTATATAATATGTATGTTTATCAGCCATCTGGTTTCCATAACACAAGCGAAAGCATAGTATGGGATCAGATCGTGCCGTGTGTGAAAATTGTCCTGAAATCTTAATATATATAAATCTCGTGTCACAATGTTTGTCCTCAATGGACTCCTAAACCACTTAACCGATTAAAATAAAATTCGCACACCATGTGCAGTTCGATTCACCTTGAGAGATAGGATAGTTTAAACATGTAGGTACCACGGGCGAAGCCGGGGCGGACCGTACCGCGGACGAGTATTTAAAAAATATTTATTTAATTTTCAGCAAGTGCGTTTGGGATCGCCGGCTAAAGGCAATGTGGTCGGACTGCTGCAAAATGGACCGTTTGCTGTCACATTACCTCTGCAGAGAGATCTCGGTCAGTACTATTAAAAAGCGGTGTAATGTTAGTTTTAATAGAGGTATTAACCTACATATTAATGTAAATAAATAATTTTTGTATAATGTTCATTGGAGACTGTCCAATCTCGATATTTATTATGATTCGTAGTCAATTTTATGAAACTTATTTTGTGAAGTAATTTTAATAAGTTATTCAGTTGTATTCTTTTTATACTATCCATTAAAAATAAATATTTACTGCTTACAGCAGTAATTTACAATAAAGAAAGTAAATACTTTGTAATGTACTACATAAGGGACTATATGATTTAATCTCAGGTAATTTAAGTTCAAATTGCCATAATATGTACTTTGTTTTATTTACTAGTTTTATCTAATTTCAGGCGCAACGAGCGTCGCGAACGTTGTAACAGCTGGCGCCGCCGGGAAAGTGGCCAACGTCAGCATGGCCAACATGGCCAACGTCGCCAACGTCAGCATGGCCAACATGGCCAGCGTGAGCGTGGCCAACGTCGCCAACGTGAGCGTGGCCAACGCGCGCCGCGTGTCCGCACCGTTGGTCCAACTTGCGCCAGCCTCGTTACACAAACCATTGCAAATACACCCCACTGTAGTGGTGACGCCTCAACACCACGTGACGCAAAGCAAATTGAAAGTATTACACGCCCATCCGCTCACGCATACGCAGAGAACGCAATTATTGGCGCAAAATCGACATTTGTCCCCTCTACCGGCCGCTGTAGTATCTCTTAAAGCGGCGCCGGGTTCGGTAGCGCAATTCTTTGAAATCAAAGGTGGCCAATTAGCAAAGGGGCCGCATTTGGTCAACGTACTGAGACAGCCGCAGCCGCAAGTCAAGACTAGTGTAGCGTGTATAGATAAAAAACGACAAGTTGTCTTCGATGGGACGTTGAAAGGCAACGTGACGACAGCGACACGACCTCAACGTATTAGTTTAGATGGAAGGCAAATAGTTCGCGCGGCGTTGCCGGTCCGCACACCACACGTACGTCATCAGATTCAAATTAAGAACCATCGCGTACAAGTGGCAACGCCGCTCCGGGCCACAGAACCGTCGACGAGCATCACGATAGCGCAGACGAAAACGGCCTCTATTCCCTCGTCGGTAGTGGCTAATTTGATACAAAAGAATGTATTGCCCAAGGGACAGAAAATAGCGATTTCTGGGCCCGGGGGACAAGCGTTGTCGGCTAATGTGCAAGCGATTGCGTTTACGACTGCGCAGTTGAAGGCTAGGCAGGGGAGATTGATCGCTCAGCCACGGCCTACGCCTGTTGCGTAAGTAGTTTTTGTTGCTTTTTGTATTTATGAACTTATGGATAATATTGCATTATGTTAGGCCTTTATTGTTTTATTTGTAGGCAATTTCTACCAAATTTATTTGCGAAAACTCCTTGTGTGTATGAATATATCAAATTTCTCCAAACTATAGGAGATAACAATCACATATATTCTTTTGTTTCTAAAGCATTAATGATTTGAATATGAAATGAAAA
>CAJQZN010038642.1:0-13049 GCA_907164685.1 Colias eurytheme | reverse complement strand
GTTTGTTAGAAAATAATGTTGGTATTGAGTGGGATTTCTGAACGTTTAGAATATGAATGATGAATTTGTGTCTGCTATTGAAATTGAGTTTCAATTTGGTTACGCAATTTGTTAAACAATTAGAGTAATTTAAGAATAAATACACAATGAGAGTACTTTATACCTAAGTTTATACATTTTAGTTCAGGATCCATCGCCCATTTTTGCAAGTGATTACTATCAAGCTAATTTTTCGTGAGTAGCTTTATTTTGATGAGATGCCCAATAATTTCATGTACGAAACTCTCGATTGTGGTAGCTTACAGAGGTAACAAGGATAAAATTTTTTGATTTGACGGTTCTCAAATATTTATTACGCAATTTGTAGGACAATATGTCTGTTGAATTACATAAGTATTAAATAAGTGAAAATAAAAAAATCAGCTGGTTACTAATCATTTATGACACTATGATGACCTCGTTATCGATACACATTGGAAAGGGGGACTCTTTGATCAAACCATAGATTTTGTAGGACAAATATTTTTTATTTTAATATTTGAGAACCATCAAATCAAAATATTTTATATTTTTATCCTTGTTTCCTCTGTTAGCTACCACAATCGAGAGTTTCGTACATGAAATTATTGGGCGTCTCATCAAAATAAAGCTACTCACGAAAAATTAGCTTGATAGTAATCACTTGCAAAAATGGGCGATGGATCCCGGACTATTTAATTTCAATTAATAATATTTATTATTTTTTTAATATTTGCTGTTTTATTTTAATAAACGAACGCAGTTCCTATAATAATAATTGTAAACATGTTTTCTGCATTGTTCATATTACACATAGGTTACTGAAGAAATCAATTAAGTACACTTTTCGGCACAATATAAAAAAGAAAACTTTAGATTGCACAATACTTTTTGCTAAGAAAGTGAAAAAATGTTTCCATTAAAATATTAACAAAAGTCTACACGCGAATCATTTCTGTTCGCTATGGGCACTTCCTCGTCTCTATGGTAAATACGCTATATTTTAATGAGCGTATATTGTTATATTTTTCTTCAATATAAAGCAGCCCTAAACTTTGGTAACATAAACACTTTTAACGGATTAAAATCATGATTTATTCAGACGCGTTTCACAAATAATATTATAGCCGCAGAAGTCACGATTAATTAACTTATTCATATTTGATAAAAATGGAAGAAAAATGTTATTTTTTAAATCAAATATACAAGCTTTCAAAACAAAACTCGCATAAAAACAACCACAAAAATTCTTTCTTTATTAAATTAAAAAACCCACAGTACGCAGTTGAAAAGACTGAAATTGACGTATATTAAACTATTGCAAAGTTGTACTTGTCAAATTTTGGCGCTATTCACTACAGACTGTGCCAAAGTTAATTTTGAACGAAACTTTTGGATTTCATTTCGCTTTGGGTCCGTTTTCATCATAAAAACTAGGTCGTGTTTACTTAGAACGTTCCTGATATACTCGTTATATTATAAATTTTAAGTGTTACGAGGCAGTAACATCATTTATTGGCATTTCTATTGTACACTAGCTGTGCCCGCGGTTTCACCCACATTTCACCGCTCCTATTGATCTTAGCATGATGATTTATAGCTTAAAGTCTTCCTCGATAAATGGACTATCTAACAATAAAATAATTTTTCAAATCGGACCCGTGGTTCCTGAGATTATCGCGTTCAAACAAACCAACTCTTCAGCTTTATAATATTCGTAAGTATAGAAATAGGTACTAAGATGCGAACAGATAACTAATCCCAAACTTATCTATAATAATATGTATTACCTTAGTGGTAAGTGCCATAGTGGTAAAGTTTCTAACTCTGTATGTGTGGAGGTGAACTTTGGAAGTAGATCCGATCAGGAAAATTATTTCACTAACACTATTCAGGAGTGGCATAAGGTATTTTTTATCACAGACGAAGCCGGGTGAAGAGGCTGTTCAGTAATTTTTTTTTCATTTTGAAGATATTAAAAGCGATTTTACAAAAAGGCAAAACAATAAATAGCAATCATTTTAATAATATCAAGTTTAATTCATCCTCTTTATTTTTCTTTTTCTTCTCTTGCTGTCTTTTGACATTTGGCGTCTTCATTTTGTATCTATATAACATAGCGATTGATCATCAAAATTTTACATAGTTTCTGCAAAACTTTTTTATGTAATTAAATAATTACTAAAAATATTAAATATTTCGTATTAGGTACCTCAAAATTTTTCACATGTGTTGTTTATTACCATTACTAGTAAGTCCGTTTGTGTCTTGTATACCATGTTTTGATTGTTGTATGGACTATATTTTGTCAGACGAAGAACCGGGAAAATCGGATTGTTATATACCAGAAAAGAAAAGAACAAACAGCACGCAATAAAGATTTCTGTGGTAGTTTGAAATAGAGTCTAGAATCGGAACTCATTTGAACTGTGAATGAGGAATAATCTCGTCTAAATTTCATCAAGAAATAAACATAGTAACTTTTAATACATCTGAACAATATTTACTTTTCTACACTTAACTAAGCGTAAAAAAAATACAAGAGCGAAGAAAAAAAGCAATTTAATTCAAATAAAATGATAGTGTAATTCCAGCACAAAAGAAATTAAAGATCTAGATTTAAATTGAAACCTAAAAAGCTAGAAAATAGAGAATTTAATTTGAACATAAAAAGCAAAGAAGCATTGAGAGATTTAAAAGAATTGTACTACCAAGTAAAGAGAATTAGCATATGATTGATGATTGTCCAAACATTTAAAGATTTAAAAAACGTAATAGTAGGTACTACCAAGTAAGAAAGATAATTAGCATATTATTGATTGATAGTATCCTAAAAAAGGTTATTTTAAAATACAAATGTGTCTAAGTCCATGTGTAATAATGAGCTGTCCGTTTTTAATGAGTATATTTGTCGGTTGTCTGCCGTTGTTTTGTCCTGGCGTTTTAAACTGCTGCTATGTGGAAGATGATGGTGCACCACCTTATGAGAAACGGGTGTGAATAAAGTGTGTATTTACCAATCTCTTGCGTTTTTTATAATTTATTCTATAAACTGTTTATCAATGCTAATATTATAAAGTTGAAGAGTTTTTTTTTTGTTTGAACCCGCTAATCTTAGGAACTACTGGTACGATTTAAAAATTCTTTCGGTGTTAGATAGCCCATTTATCGAGGAAGGCTATAAGGCTATCATTACTCTAACACCAACAGGAGCGGAGCTATACGGGTGAAACCGCGGGGCGTAGCTAGTTTACTTATACGTAATTAAAACTATATATTTTTTAACAAGAACACTTTTGATGAATACGTAGGTACTTGGTTAATTTTGTATTCTACCTTTATAACGCTTAACTCTTGACCGCCTAACCCCGTTGCATTACAAGGAATATCAAAGAGATCGTTTACAGCGAGATAAGCCTGCATAAGTACACTATACCTTGTGTATCGAATTCCTGAAATTAAAAAATAAATAAGAATATTCCCAGTTCCAGATTTATTACATAAAAAGTCAAATTTTTACCTTCTAACCCTTAGGTATTCTTATCTAATCTTCTTACTCTTACCCTTATTCTTATACCTAATAATAATTCTAGCGTGTTTTTCGACACTAATTCGTACCCACTTTAGGTTCTACACGTGACAACTCTTTCAAACTTAAAGTTACATCGTAAACGTAGCAGTTATGTTCTAGGTGCTAAAGTTTTATAGCCCAAGCAGAAGTGTTGTGGATAAGATGATACTTTTATAACGTCACTTTATAAATGCTTTGTGATAGTGTGATAAGCATTTACTAGAATGTTGCTGAAAACAGAAGAATTTCTTAAAAACTAGCTGTGCCGAGCGGTTTCATCTGCGGACTAACCCGCGGACAAAAGCTTAATTTCTATACCTATTTTCTCGTATAACATCCATAACTACATAGCGAAATACATTTATAATATTAGAAGGTAGTATAATCGCATGTTATGCTTTTGTCTATTACTTCTTAAATCTAACCTAATAACCTTGCATAAAAGCAAGTTGTTCATCACCTAAGCTGTACTTTTTTATACAAAAGAATAATCATGTTCTTCTAGTACAATATGTATATCTATACTTCATACTTGTATACGTAGTATATTATTATTAGTCTGTGTCTATACTAATATTATAAAGTTGTTTGTTTGTTTGAACGCGCTAATCTCGGGAACTACTGGTCCGATTTGAAAAATTCTTTCGGTGTTAGATAGCTCATTTATCGAGGAAGGCTATAGGCTTTATACCATCACGCTACGACCAACAGGAGAGGAGCCACGGGGGTGAAACCGCGCGGAGCGGCTAGTCCAATATAACGATCTTGAGCAACCTTTTCACGCAAGCTCATAAAACATTCAGATACCCGCATACAATACGCCTACGTATTCTAAATCCAATTACGATTTAAACTTTAAACACAATTCAAAAAGCAAATAACATATGCCCTTTGAAAGCAGTATCTTTAATAGTTCATCTGGTTATACACTCGCTTTGTATCAAAGAGAATCCTTATAACCTACAAAAATAGACTGCACAAATATTGCTCTTTAAAATTTTACAATGCATTCTGTTCGTTTATGCTTCAGGTAAATTGCATATATCCGTGTGTAGAATAATATTTTATTCTTATATTCAATACAAGCACACCACGCTGAGATTGCCAGATGTATTATGGAAAAGATTGCCATGTACAAAAATTGATGTGAGCATGTTATAGATTGCACTGTTTCTGGAAAAATATTACATTTATAAAGTGTCACTTGAAATAGTGTATTTGAGAAACTGAATTTTACTGAAGAGGTAGAAAGTAGACTATGTAAACTAAAGGCCCATGTTGAAAAAGTTATGGGTCATTTGAACCACCAGGTGACCTATCTAGAACGATATAAGAGCATAAAATAATAAGATTCAGCACTATGCCGTCACTTGTAAGGTGTCCAACTGACTGCAGATGAGAATTCCAAAGTACAGGTAGAGATTTTTTCCCCTTGTCTCCATGATTTTTGTACGGCGTTGCGGAATAATGGATTAAAAGCAGTATAGAAATAGTATGACACAGATGCCGTACCTTTGTAAGTACCGTTGTAAGTATACGATTTATATAAACACGCATGCATGTTAATTACATTTCACACATTGAAATCTTTTTAGCATCGCTATTTCTTTCAGTAATAAACAATAATTTCATTAAAATCCGGTAAATTATGTAATGAAATCGGTTCATTAATTTTTATTTAATAGAGCTATAAACATTACATTCATACAATCTTTTGAGAATTCAATAAGGATTATAATCTTTCAATTCTACATAATTTCAGGACAATTTTCACACACGGCACGATCTGATCCCATACTAAGCTTTTCGCTTGTGTTATGGAAACCAGATGGCTGATAAACATACATAATATAAATTAACTAATTAATAGGTAGTTAATACATTTCCCTAATGGTTAAGACCAGTTATAGCATATATTTAGTACCTTCGACATTAATAAATAGCAGTTATAGCATCATTAGTACCATTCTGTGATCTGTGATTAGTACCTACAACATGAATACTAGTTGAAATTCCATGTACACTAAAGTGGTCCAACACAACACTAAGCAAATGTTTGCATTTACTAAGTTAACCTGCTTGTTAATCTATGCACGAACATTACTTACTAAAAGGCAAGAAGACGCCAGCCACTATATCTTAGTGTGGAAAAGGAATCGGACTTTAAAATGACTAAAATATTTTTTGCAGTAGGCTTTCCAATGTTTAATAAATATCTAAACATATACAGTAGTTTATTAGTTGTACATTCCCTCATGATATAAGGCATTTACATATTCCTATTCATTTTACCTGATTAATTTTACCGAACCTAGAATCTTTCTACGGTCCACGCTAACCATCGTTCCATGGGGGCTTTCGTAACTCACGATTCACATATGACATAACAGCATCAATTTCACCTCTGTAATACTAAAATCCTTATTTCTTTTAATAGTTCGAAAGCAGAAAAGATAATTAATACGATTTGTAAAGAATCATGAAATTTTTAATTTTTACGCTTAATTATTCTTTTGACAATGTTGGTTAAAAATTCCAAAACGCATCAACAAAGAAGGCAACACAACTAGTCCATTACTGTAACTACAAATTCTATTTGTAATAAACTTTAGCTCTGTCCAAACTACAAAAACTGCAGCGCAAAATGTTTAACAGAATCTACTAGACCTTATTTAAACTTTCATAAAAGTTTTCCCGCGGTTTCTTAGCAAGGATATAAGCAGTAATGGGGTGTTCAGTGGAGAATTTTCAACGTAACTGCGGAGGTAATAAAAATAAGCAATTTGTGTACGGACAGCATTCTCGTCCTGCCAAGACTCTTGCTTTGTGGATTTTAATTCATAACACTGATTTTATGACGGTAAGTAAAAAGGACTTTCTAAAAATACGAAGCAACGAATTAAAGAAAGTAGGAACGCATTTATATTATACAATTCATAATCGACGAATTATTGAATCGGTTCTAGATGCTAAAAATATGTAATAACAATTAATAGTGCTTCTAGAAGAAGTCTAATTGAATAAATTAATTTCAGAGTTTGAGTTTATTTCAAAAATTACTTACCTATTTGATAAATTTTGATTTACATATTTTTTTGTTTTTCTGTATCGGGTTCCAGCAATTTGATACATTCTTGATTTTTTGAAGTGAAAACTTCTTTAGCGGCTTTGGGTATAAAATCTTAAACTCGCGTCAGGACACGTAACCTGATCGAAAATGCGTAAGACGGATGGATATCAAACATGCTCAACGTTAATAATCAAGTTTTCACTTCTGCCGGCACTCCCGGAGTGCAACCTGTCTTTTGCACGCCTCATAAGCGAAGCGTTGAGGTGGGTACTACTGTCACTTCGCGCAAAACATCTGATTTTTCAAACTTAAAATGTCTTTATGTATCATACATTGCACTTGTAAGATAATACATACACACACATATTAAGAAAAAACACTATTTTTAACGTTCATGATATTTTTGATGTCATTTTTGTTATTTAAACTAGTTAAAAAACAGTTTAAAAAAGTTCTGTCTTGGACGTCCGTGTGTCTGTATGTGCGGATCCTTTTTCTTGTTAACACGATAGCGACCGAAATACTTTACTAATCGAGTCTTTTTTTTTTCTCTTACGCTTGAGTATGCTCAGGAATAGAACCCTTTCATTTTTCAGGGTCTGATTCGATGTGGTTTAATTGTTATTAAATAAACAAAAATAATAATTAATAAATATGTATTTATTAAAAAAAAATTATGAGGCGTGCACTTTTGGATTTTCCAAATTATTTAAAATTACTCCCGAACCGTGTGTCCACTAGACCTATCTATAGCCTATTGTGAAACTTACAAGGAACTAGCTCCATATCGATTGGAGATTCTGACGACGTTATTGTACGAATGCTTTTGTTTGTGTGTTCGTGTTTACCCTGAAACTTCATGAGCGGTTACTGGAACTATTTTGAATCAAGGCTCTATTTGTTAACCGATTTCCAGAGGTTCTGATAGGTCTGTATGTGATAGGAATTGTGGAATATTCACAATTAGGACTTTGAAATAATGTTCAAATTGTTACAAGAACGTTTGTATTGGGTATTTGTATTGCGTATGGTTGTAATACTTTTTATTCAGTCATATATACCTACTAGCTGTTCGCCCCGGCTTCGCCCGTGGTACCTACATGTTTACGTTTTTCTTCATAAAAACTATCCTATCTCTCAAGTTGGATCGAACTGCACATGGTGTGCGAATTTTATTATAATCGGTTAGGAGTCCATTGAGGACAAACATTGTGACACGAGATTTATATTATATATTAAGACTAGATTTCCGCCCGCGGCTTCGCCCGCGTTTTCAAAGGAAAACCCGCATAGTTCCCGTTCCCGTGGGATTTCCGGGATAAAACCTATCCTATGTGTTAATCCAATTGTTACCCTCTATATGTGTGCTAAATTTCATTGTAATCGGTTCAGTAGTTTTACGTGAAAGAGTAACAAACATCCGTACATCCATACATCCATACATCCTTACAAACTTTCGCCTTTATAATAGTATTAAGATTTAAACTACAGGAACGACTCACGAGACATGCCATTTTTGAAAAGGGTTTGGTACCTTAAAATATTTTGACGTTGTAATAATTATAGAACATTATTTTAATGTTATAATGACTTATTGAACTTGTACTTTGTAGAATATTGGGCAAATAAGTTTCACGTCTATTTCACTGGTCGATTTTGGAGTAGATAAGTGCCTTTAATCAGCCCTCTACGCTCTGACGATCTTTGCTTAACTTACTGCTATCAAGTTATTGATAAGGAATGCACTTTGCAATTGCTTCATCCGGAGGAGGCAACTTCTTGTGAACAAAATTATTTAATAAAATCACTGAACCCTGGATACTATCAGAGTGTTTCGATCTATAATAGTGATAAACCACCAACGTGATAGTAAGTTAGTTGGCAACGAGCTATCCAGTCAATAGCTAAAAAATCTCAGAACACCTGTACAAAACTTGACACTGGTAGAATCCGTCCTCGAGATCGAGAGTAGCCATTCAAGAAGAGAAAGTCAGTCAGTCACACACGCATTGAATCAAAAAGTTATAATTATTTATAGTTTAAAAAAAACTAAAACAAACGCGCTTATACTCAGGAAATTATTGTATCGTCACCGACTTTTGATAAGTATACAAAAGTTTGAATTAAATCTGACCGTTTAAAGTGGGTCAAAATCGAGTCTAGAGTAGTCAGTTGACATACAATAATGGGTGAAGCTAATAAAAGCGTGTTAAGAAGTCAGTCAGTCGTCAGTCAGTAAATACATTAAACACACCAGGTACAGGCACATACAAACTAAGAGCTAGCGCGCACGAGCAACTTTGTCTCCGCAACTATTTTGTCTCCGCAACTATTTTGTCTCTCCCACCTATGGGCTAGTATGAAAGTGCGCGCACGTAGCGACGCAACTCCCCATACAAATTGATGGGAGAGACAAAATAGTTGCGGAGACAAAGTTGCTCGTGCGCGCTGGCTCTAAGTATTCTTTACACGCGTTCATTAATAACACACATATGAAGGACTGAGTTACATTACAGAATTGATTGCCTCCGAGAGGCGTGAAACAACTCCGTCTTATTAACATAACTTTCCCAATGAAAATATATTATTCCCAACGGTACGTTGGATAATTTAATTTTCATATTTTCGCTAAGTTCGGATTAATTTCCTTAACTTATTTTTATGGCTCGGTTCTGCAGTGCGCGGCATATTTTCCGATAGAGTTTGTTCTGAACTTATTCATACCTTTTCGTGTTTTTAATGAAGTGGCGAAATAGCTGGTTAAAGGTGGATTTGAAGCAAAGGGTTGTAGGTTTGATTAATTAAAATATGAGATCATAAAGGATTTGATGATATGTATAAAATATAATATCTATGTTTTATAGTACCTATATGTTTAACAATTAATAATATTTCCTTGTACCTTGAAACATTACCACAATAACCTCTGACAATCGGACGATTTGGAAAACCTTGTGTATTAGATGATTAACCTTATAATAACATATCTACATTTTCATTAATTAACGTTTTTGATCTAATAACAATTTAATCAAGATGCAGAATTAAATGCAGTAAGAAGCACTTATTATTTACCATCAATTCAAATTCCACTTCTTCCAACATTACACTACCTCAGATTTTCCTAGCTCTATCTCTTAAGATCAATGATTTAATGAAGATTTCCTGAAACTAGATCATTATAAATTGCATTGAAACGTCACGCTCAAGCTGTGTAAGGTATTCATTGCTTTTAAAATTCTGGGAAAATCGTTGGCCTTTCAGTTACTTATATTGCTTACTAGCGGTCCGTCCCGGCTTCGCCCGTGGTACATATTTACGTTTTCTCTACATAAAAACCATCCTCGTACTTCAAGGAATATAATAAAAAAAGAATTATCGAAATCGGTTCAGCCGTTCTCGAGTTATGCGCTTACCAACACATTTTGCGATTCATTTTTATATATAAGAAGAAGATATCTAGGTTATGAAAAATCACTACATTGTATAAAACAAAGTCGCTTTCTCTGTCCCTATGTCCCTATGTATGCTTAAATTTTTAAAACTACGCAACGGATTTTGATGTGGTTTTTTTTATAGATAGAGTGATTCAAGAGGAAGGATTTAGTATATAATTTATTATGTTTTAGACAAAGCGGGCGAAGCCGCGGGCGGAATGCTAGTAGTTTATACACCAAAAATGGACTAGAATATCAGATCGAAAAGGATTTTATTTCACGAAGTGGGAAAAATTGGCATTATAACATAAAATAAATAATATTTATTGTCTGTCTGAGTTGTTTTATGTGGATGAAACGAAGTCCTTCTTGAAATGGTAAAATGTGTCAATATGTATATTATAGACTAAGAAGTAGTTCAAGGAAGAAAACATATGTTTAACACTTGATAATGTCCTAATAACTTCAAAATAGTTTGGAAAATCCAAAAGTGCACGCCTCATATTTTTTTTTATAATTATTTATTAATTATTATTTTTGTTTATTTAATAACAATTAAACCACATCGAATCAGACCCTGAAAAATGAAAGGGTTCTATTCCTGAGCATACTCAAGCGTAAGAGAAAAAAAAAGACTCGATTAGTAAAGTTTTTCGGTCGCTATCGTGTTAACAAGAAAATCTTCCGCACATACAGACACACGGACGTCCAAGATAGAACTTTTTTAAACTGTTTTTTAACTAGTTTAAATAACAATAAAACCGGCCAAGTGCGAGTCGGGCTCGCGCACAAAGGGTTCCGTAGCAGCAAATATAATAAATTACAGTTAAATCAACCTATCTCAAAAACTATAAGAGATACTTTGATCAAACCAAAAATCGTTGAAAGAGTTAATTAGCATGCATCACCTCTATTTTTTTTAGAATTTTATACCCCGTAGTTATAAAAATAGAGGGGGGGGGACATACTTTTTACGACTTTGAGAGCTGATATCTCAAAAACCGTTCACTTTAAGAAAAATGTTTTTTAGAAAACTTTATATCATTTTAAAAGACCTTTCCATTGATACCCCACACGGGTATGTACATCGAAAAAAAAAATTTCATCCCTCAGTTACATGTATGGGGGGCCCCACCCCCAATTCTTTTTTTTACTATTTAGTGTCATATTTTTGTAGCGGTTCATACAACACATATTCCCATCAAATTTCATCACTGTAGTACTTATAGTTTCCGAGTAAATCGGCTGTGACAGACGGACAGACGGACAGACGGACAGACGGACATGACGAAACTATAAGGGTTCCGTTTTTGCCATTTTGGCTACGGAACCCTAAAAATGACATCAAAAATATCATGAATGTTAAAAATAGTGTTTTTTCTTAATATGTGTGTGTATGTATTATCTTACAAGTGCAATGTATGATACATAAAGACATTTTAAGTTTGAAAAATCAGATGTTTTGCGCGAAGTGACAGTAGTACCCACCTCAACGCTTCGCTTATGAGGCGTGCAATATTTTCTTACCATAAAATACAGTCAGAATTTTTATATTCGAACCTTATTCCTGATATTATAAACACATTCAACGCAAACAAACTATTTATAATATGTATTAGTATCCTATTCAACTTACAAAAGTAACTTATTCTTTTCTAAATTACCTGTCCCTTCCAGTACTCTATATCATTCTAGACATCAAAGATGACGTAGCACTCGTGCACAATGTTCCCATTCAGGGAGCACGCTCCGGCGGCGCGTTTATGAACTTTTTAATTTAAATTTTGGCACTTCATTTCGCCCGTTTGAGTTCTAACGCGCCCCCGATCTATGTGACTGGATGTGACATGTGATTATGATATGTACCTAAAAGAGTTTTGTGTTTTCGAGTTTCTGGTCTGCTTTATATTATATAAATTTGTTTTGTTTAATGTCATAGCATAACTTTAGAAGAGAACCCGGTCCTGTTTTTATTTAAAAAACTTGTTTAACGATTTTAGACATATAATATCAAATTTCATATTTATTAACGACCGCCAGTAGCGATATAAATATTTATTTCTCTCTTCCTTAATTATTCTTGTGCCATTAAAAATATGTACACAATATTTTGTATCTCTGTAGATCTGTACTCGTAGATCTGGTATAGATAAAGACTACTCTTTAAAAAATTCGTTTATTTATCTAGATATTGATTATATTACATTTCAGTGTTTCCTTTTATCTGTACTTATTCTGTATCTTTATCTTTTATCTTTATTCTGGTCTCTTCACTCGCTCGTAGGCTACATCATCATCATCTTCATAGTTGACGATGAAACATTGACACC
Source organism: Colias eurytheme (assembly GCA_907164685.1). Classification (NCBI taxonomy): domain Eukaryota; kingdom Metazoa; phylum Arthropoda; class Insecta; order Lepidoptera; family Pieridae; genus Colias; species Colias eurytheme. Next base: position 623 of record CAJQZN010038642.1, on the reverse strand, counting down.
ATTTTAAACCTTTAACAAATAAATAAATATCTAAATATAGTACTTTATATTCTGTTTCAAAACTTGATTTTTTATAAATATCATTATTTGTGTAATAGTTGTGGAATTTTAATTATTATCTATTAGAAGTAAACTTTGAAATGAAGCTAATATGAAAAAAATATATAATTAAAACTTTGAATTCAAAACCTGGGCTCATTTGGATTCGTCTCCGCACCGAATAGCAAAACAACCTTTTGCAACCTAAGTTTGCAACATTGAATATATTCAACAAATAATTAAAAGACCTATTTTTATACCTTACCTTTAACACACAAGGGTAAGCAAGATAGGCAAGGTAATAAAACGGATGGGTAACAGCATAACTGTGGCACACAGACACAGAAGCACATTCAATTTTATTTGTGTTTTGTTGTTTTAAAATGAATTATTTTTATCCACTTTTATCACATTTTTGTTAGTACTGATCGATCAATGTCACGCTTGACAGAAGTTTAAGAAAAGTTTGTTTATCTTAAAAAAACAACAATTTCAAGAATTATAAAAAAATACAAACTTATAACTAGGTTACGCGAAAAATTCTTATTTCTAAAGTCCCGTTCCTATTGGGGAATCTAAAAAAA
>CAJQZN010038641.1:52221-71598 GCA_907164685.1 Colias eurytheme | reverse complement strand
AAAAAAATTATGAGGCGTGCACTTTTGGATTTTCCAAACTATTTTTTTTTTCAATGAATTGAATTGGAAATTGATTCTACTTTATGCTTTACGAATGGTTGGTAAAAATTAATTTTATATAGCCTAATTTCATTTGTAGGTATGATCAATGTGTTTGTTTTTTCAATCACCTATCAACAAAACAAACAAACGTTTGAAATGAATTGTATATTGATATGAATTACAGAATATTTTATTCGACAGGCCACGCGAGAAAAACCGCGTGCGGCGTGCCGAAGCTAGTATCAACCCAAAGTCGAACAAAAGAACACCTAGAACGTTCCTTTCCACCAGACAAACGTGAATCAATTAACATTACATACGTTTTAAAATAGCATTGCTCGGATGCTGAACGAATTTTCCTCCGTGATGCATCACCATTCAATCTCGATATTTACATATGGAATGCAAGAATATATTCTCTTGAATATATTGTATCTTATTTATACTTCTAAGTGCTAGAGTTGAGGCGCCTTCACGCACTTCTATGGATATGTGTCGAGGCAAAAAGATTCTGGAAAAATTTTACATTGTGAATTTAAATCCGTGGTTCTTGTACTCCTTTAATGTTACACCTTAAAGAAGCAAGCAAAAAATTGTTAAGATTGAAGAATTAGAATTTAGTAAATAAAAGATGCATTATTTGGGTGTAAGGAAAGTTATTGTTGTAAAGCAATGCAGACAATTAATACATAGTAATAAAACAATTATCAAAAACAACGCATTACTAATCACGCATAAATGTCAATAGATAAAATTGAGATAAAAGATAAAACCACACAAATGACAGCAGAATCCAAACTATCTGAATAATTTATCACCGGTTATTATTATCTATGTATTGAAAATACATTAATTTACGATCATAACAAACTGCACTATTAGGTACTATACAAACAGATTAACAGACAAAGCTATAAACATTGATTGATTGGAAAGCGATGGAATGTTTTAGAACGTTTTTGGCGCGCTGCAATGGTGATCAGTGACGTCACACATACCTACGCATGATAAACAAGTCAAATTCAAATACATCGCCTAGATGTTCAGTAGTAAAATATCCATAAATAGCAGCAATGTACATTATAACGTGAAAGTTCAAAAAAGAGATATAAACGTCGAAGATTTGAAGGAAATTATCTTATTTATTATACAAATGGTAGTTGCGGTGATATTTTTTAGGATACTCGGGGTATGAATTATGCTTTTCCCATAAAACTTAAAAAATAAAAACAACTGAAAAATGAAAGGATAATGCGATCGAGCTTGCTTCATACGTTAACTTGGTAACAGAAAAATGCAAGCGCTATACTTACTTATTTTTTTTTAGTCCCGAAATGAGTTTTTAGACATTGAATTATGCCTTATTGAAGTACCATTACAAAAAAATGTATCACGTATTCACATCTTAACCATTTACTCCGTTATGATGTTTGCAATTAAAAAAGTTTATATTACCTACTACAAAGACACCGCAATATCTAGTACAAAAACAGAAAGAACAAACATTGAAATCACTACAACAATCCCGTCTTATATCCGACTGATCCTATAAATCCAGAAATGCATATTTTCCTAAAAGCTCTCGAAGTTTCCACCGACCGCCATTTGCCAATCGCACGTCCCAGATAACGTTAGCCTCAATATAGATGTGATAAGAGTGATAACGTTACTGTTCGATCGATATGTCCCTTATTTAACACTTTATTGATTGAGCTTTATTCCTTTAGGTATAAAAAAGTAATTTCGATGTTATTATAATATATTATTATATCCATATAATAAAATGATAGGCAAGTGAAAGCATCATTGAATATTTTTTTTAATACTTTATACAGGGCGATACAGGGCGTGATCTTCAATCGATATGGCAGTCTATGATGCATAGGAACGTCATACGCATATTTTTCTGAACATATTAACAAATTATTTGCGCTCCTTATGATATGAATAGCCTAAATTATCCTCTAAAACCCAAAATACGCATTTACAAGTCATTAAAAACGATGACGGCTCTGGGTTTTCTTATTCTGTAAAAAACACTCAGTTGTATCATTTATATTATGTTTATCGTATTTGTTACTCATTGGCTTGGATGTTGAACTTTGTTGAAATTCCCGTTACTAAATTTAGTATTTTTAAAATAAACTCCACATTGTATTCACGTTGCGTTGTTCCTAGAATCAGATGAAAATATTTGGCAGAGGTATGATTCATATTGTGAATGAAATTATAACGTATGTTCTTGTGCGTGAGCGTGTATAGAAGATGAGGAGGAGATTTTATTTTAATGAATGAAGCGTTTAAGTAGTATAATGATTATTCATTATAGTGTTGTTTAAACAATTAATAAATAAACATAATGATAATATCTATGCCAATATTATGAAGCTGAAGAGTTTGTTTGTTTGGTTGAGTCACAGAATAATAACCAGTAGCCTAGCTATTGCGCTTCTCAGGAACTATGGTTCTGATTTGAATAGTTCTTTCAGTATTAGATAGTACATTTATCGAGGAAGGCTATATGTTATATATCATCACACAGAGACCAATAGGAGCAGAGAAATACACGTAAAACCACGGGGCACAGCTAGTCCGTAGTTTATAGCATGGCTAAATGTTGCCTGCGTATCTTTGCACACAAAAAAATATTTTCCAAGTAGTGCTTTAGTAATTAACTTTATACATATTTCATAGTTACGAAGAATTTTAGAGCGGAAAGGGTAATTTTTGCGACGGAATATTTTTAGAAAAGTTTCATCATCATTAATAGAATTTTTGTGGGAAACACGGGAAAGAGCAAAACAAATAGCTTCATTCCTGTTTTTAATAAGCGCCAACCTTCCGTCCGGTTTTATTAACACTTACATTCAATATTATTATACTCATAACTTTCACGTTATAACTTTCTTTCTTTCTTTCTTTCAAAACGGGAACCTAGCATAACTCAGACTTCACCGTCCATAATATGTCATAAGGTAATAATATCTCATGAACCGTAAAGCGCGTCACACACGGTGAAGATACTATAATATTTTATGTTAAGATTCTCTACTATAAAATATTACAGTATCTTAAGGTATCCGGTATCAGCGTTCTGACCATCATTTTTCTTTTTGTCACTGCGTACTAAGACCCCTATAGAACCGCCATCCTGTTACAAATGACCCGAAACACTGACTCAAAATAGTTGGATAGTTGAAATTTTCAAAGACGATGTGATGTTAGTGAACTTAGCAGATCATTTTAAGCAGATCAAAAAAAAATGTGAGTTATTATCGCGTGCAGGTGAGTTCTACAGTTCCTGATACTTTTTAGAAATAGTTCTGGCGTTTTTACCTTAAAAAACGACATTTGAAAAAATGATCTGCCAACTTCCCGTAGTAGATAATTTTTAGCAGATCAAAAAAAATGTGAGTTCTTATCGCGTGCAGTTGAGTTCTACAGTTCCTGATACTTTTTAGAAATACTCGCGTAAAATGAAAGACTAGAAAATTTATTTATGTCATATTTCATCACGCCGTAGCACCATGCCGTAGCATCATGCCGTAGCATCATGCCGTAGCATCATGCCGTAGCATCACGCCGTAGCATCACGCCGTAGTATCATGCCGTAGCATCATGCCGTAGCTTCATGCCATAGCTTCATGCCGTAGCATCATGCGGTAGCATCATGCCGTAGCATCATGCTGTAGCATCGCGCCGTAGCGTTACGCCGTAGCATCATGCCGTAGCATCACGCCGTAGCATCATGCCGTAGCATCACACCGTAGCATCACACCGTAGCATCACGCCGTAGCATCACGCCGTAGCATCACGTCGTAGCATCACGTCGTAGCATCACGTCGTAGCATCACGTTAAGCCGGATCCAGGTCGCGTTTTTTCAAATGTCGTTTGTTAAGTTAAAAACGCCAGAACTATTTCTAAAAAGTATCAGGAACTGTAGAACTCAACTGCACGCGATAAGAACTCACATTTTTTTTTTGATCTGCTAAAAATGATCTGATGAATGATCTGTTTACTAACATGACGATGTGTTTCTGCTGCCACTACTACCACAAATATTATAAAATTGATATAAGGCGACGGTTCGCAAGGTCCTAAATTGGATGGGTGAATTGATGACTTACTACATTTTTATTTTTCTCTTCAGCTTATTTGTACGGGATCACGATTGTCGCGAGTCCAACTTGCACTTGACCTGTTTAGTATAATACCTCACATAGCTTAAAAATTATAGTTGCGTAAAAAACTCTTTTCCAGCCTCGCTTGATTTGACATATATTATTGCAGGTGGCTCTTTATTGAGCGCTTGAGTGCTTTTTGTAATAAAATGTAATGACGTTAAAGATATGACGACATGTTTTGCGTTTGTTTTCATGCAATACTTGTTATTATATTAGATGGTATGGACCATGTATGGACTATGTAATATGTATGGATTCGTGAAAAATAAAAATGCTATAAATAAATATTGCTTATATTGTTATTAGATGTAACTGTCTCCTATCATAGAATATAATATACCCTAATGCTTCTATTGAATTCATGCTCAGATAAATAATAAGTAAAGATTTCCCGAAATGCTATTACTCAACTTAAGTTAAGCAATAGCATTATGTTTAAACATACCAATTTTAATCTTCATTATATTCCTTATTTTTGCTAAGAAAATAAACGATTATTGTTATACAGTTCTCATAATAATGATCAGTAATAAATCCTAGCACAAGGTAAACTAAGAAGAAAGCTCACGTATTCGGGTAAATATATTTTTTCCTTGTACCAACCTTGTGGCAACTTACTTATTATTATGAGGAAAAAGCTTGGGTTTTTTGCACTTGCAACATCGATATAATTCACCGAGGAAAATCGTAGAAAACCTACAAACACATTAAATATCACAGAGGTATTTAATAAGTATGTACTATATTTTATGTGTGTATGTGAATACGATTTTCATTTCTATGAAACTTCATAAAACAAGAACTTTACAGAAATACATTTTTGGTATACTTACTGACTTTCCTTAATTTTATTTTTTCATACACATCGAAATCATGTTATATCCCTGTTAACTTACATAATAATAATTTATATCAAGTTAATTGGCATTATGCGGATAATGCATATGCATGGGCATAATATTATAGGTAATGTAACGCGTTGAAAAGAAACCATACAAACGAAAGACTAGTAAAACTTTCCTCTTGTTTATTTGTATTCAATTTATAACTTATAATTAATAACGTCATATTGAAAGATCTTTTATTAAACTATTAAAAATCACATTACTTCAATAAGTATAGTCAGTTAAATAAAACGTGGCAATTTAATTTTATTTTCACTTTGTCGTAATCTTCCTTAATATTAGATATCATTAAATGCATTCGCGAATACAATGAAGAAGCAGAAGTTATAGTGCAATCTAAAATGGCCATTAAAGTCGCGGTTTTTGTATTAATTCTTCCATAGAGTGATTCAAGAGGAAGGTTTTAGTATATAATTTATTAGGTTTTAGACAAAGCAGGCGAAGCCGCGGGCGGTAAGCTAGTAAACGTATAAAACGTATATTCTTTCTCTTTACTCAAGAACCACTGAATTGATTTTAATGGCAATTGGCAGTAAGTACCATAATGACTACGTAAAAGAATAACACTTAATCATCCAAGTACGTGTTACCCGCTGTTTCTTGAGCGGCTGAAACCGTGACCAAAGTAGGAAATGTACGTCTGTCATAATCAATTCAATTTTTTTTTCATACGAGGAAATTCGTAAAAACAATATTTGCAGGTTAAGGGCTTGGTCTAGTAGTGCAAACAAATGCATCCTGTCATCCTATATGTAAATAATACAAATGTACTATGGGAAAGTTGCTCCACTTAATTTTTAAAAATTAAATCATTCGTATGCATAATTTAATATTCGTAATAAGTACCAGACATGACAATTTGAAACAATTTTCGTGAAAATTACACCAGGTGATTTTTTTTATCAGTACACAAAATTTGCGAATACGTTCTATTGATATCTTCAAATGCATAACTCTACACATTTTTTTCGACCTAAGTTTCTTAGTGAAAGTTGTTCAGTTTAACTAATAAAACGGATAAACAAATTTTGTATATAATAAAAAAAAATGTAATGTTAACACGTCCGCTCGCATCAAAATTCATAAATTACATATATGCATCGCGCGGAACGCCGTCCTTATATAGGAGTCGAGGAGGCGTGGTGTCGTGCGGCCCGCGTGTGCCGCAAACGGTTCAAGCCAAATCCGACTTTTGGCGCTACAGGTTACATCGCTGAATCCACTGCGGGTAACGCAACGTGTGTTCGCGGTTCTACAGAACAACGTCTATGGATAAAACTGAAAAATTAAGATTTATTTTTTTTCTTCGTATTTTTCCAGGATAAAAAGTATTCCATTTTATGCCCAGGATAATAAGGTATAATTATACCAAGTTTCATTGAAATCGAACCATTAGTTTTCACGTGATGCCTTCACATACAGACAGACAGACAAACAAAAATTTTTTTAATCACATATTTGTGTTTGGTATCGATCCAGTAACACTGCTATTTATTTTTTAAATACATATTTTCAAAGTACAGAATTGACCCTTCTACGGATTTATTATATTATGTATAATATATATATTTATATGGATAAACCTAATAAATATTTTGCTAGCATTCTGATGCTTTATCGGATGCACTGGATTTTTCTTTTCTTTTTTCAATCGCTTGAATGACATAGGATGGGTCCTTGATGGGCATGGAATGCTGAAGTCTCGAATCAATCAATTCTGACAGTAGGCAATTTATGTAAAATCTTGATAATGGTCCATCATTTTATTTTTTTTGCCTAAACTTATATATTCTATTTTTAACGAATGATTCACTCCAGTCCAAACAGCAAATAAGCAGACTTCTGCTTCTGCAACGTTTAGTTGTCCCTGAATTTGGAAAAAATAGTCATGATTCTTATCTATGACAAAAGTGTTATTTTTTTGCATTGTATTTCAAATATTAAATTTTTTATTTTTAACCGCATCTTCCGCATTCATCTCTTTTGCCGGAATTAGACATTTAACTTCTACTAGTCCCATTTTCCCTTCTTGATATGGGAGTGTATAAAGTAAATTTTTCTCGTTATACTTTTAAAAAGTTATTATTGTCATTTTGCTCATTAGGTAAAGTAATTTCGATATCAGTTTTAAGTTTTTTGATACCTGCAATAATAACGTCATAATCGCCTGCACATACTTATCGATTACACCCTGTATACAATCCACCATCCACATTCATAATGTTTTCCTGTCCTCCTCTCCTTTACGCTGCTCACCGATACATTTTAAATGAGTAAATCTGCTACCACTGAAGGATGTTTCATTGTGATCAGCAAATTTTCACCACTTTTGTCGATTATTTGTTTTTCATTTTTAATCAGCAATTGGGAATCATCAGTTTTGTTTTTTGCAGATTGGTGATGTACCCTAACAATACGTCGAAAAGGGAAAGCATCAACGAATTATCGTTTTCGTCCTCTTTTTTTATTCTTCGCGTCTCTGTTTATCTCAAAACTCAAACTCAAACATTTATTTATTCAATTAGACTTCTTCTAGAAGCACTTTTGAAACGTCATTAGGTACATATTTTTAACATTTACCACCGATTCGGAAAGCAGTATCTACGGAGAAGAATCGGCAAGAAACTCCATAGTTGCTCTTTTTACTTGTTACTTGTGTTTGTTTAGTTCAACACCCATTGAATTTTCTATGTTATTGCGATCTTCCATTACATCTGAGTTTTTATGATGTGATGATAATCCATTCGTTTTAATATTGGTAGTTGTTGTAGTAGTTGGTGGACTAAACTAGAAATGGTGGACTAAATTTGTCAGCGCGTCTGTAAGATCAAAATATAAAACCAACATCCTGTATTTAAGTTACAAAATTAATAATCAAACAACATGCCGCTACGTTTAAAATGACTAGAAGAAAAAAATAAACACCTCGACATATTTGGAATTTTGGAGTAAACAAATCATTTTCCCCGTATGTCCCAAGTTCAAGTTCTCAATATAATTAAATATATTTCGTATTTCTCAAACGAAAAATAAACATTTTTTGAACTTCAAAAAAAATATATATTATAAGAAAATTTATGAGCTTACTTTAGTTTAAAAGAAACATTCATCCCTTTACTGAAACCCCGTAAAATAAAGAAATTGTTGCCAATCACCTTTGTAATGTATTTGGTTTCATTAACTTTATGTTCGAAGATAATTTTTTTTCTAGTAAGTACATAGTTACACGCATATTTTTTTCGTTTATTTTCCATATCGAAATCAAATGTTTAAAAATACGAATATTTGCACAAAACTAAGATAAAAATAATCAATTAACAAAAATATTAAATTTAATGAAGTAGAGCAACTTTCACTTCGGTATGAAGGAAAATCGAGCGTAGAGCACACGTCAGAACGCTCCGGCCCAAGGAGCGCGACTAAAGAAATTCGCTATGATTTTTCCTAATTATTTTAAATATTTTTTTAATATTTAAAGAATTATCAAAATTCAAAAAAAAATTTTTTTAAAGGATTAATACTCATTGGTCTTCAACCAACTCGAATAAATTAATGGAAACAATAACTTTTAGCAGTATTTATCAATAGATTTTGTAAGGCAAAAAATGGGAAATTTAATGAATTTATAACGTTCTAATTAGGAAAATCATAAGTTTTTCGGCAATTGTATTCAGCAGTTTTTAATAACGACTATATAAGGATAATAATGTGCTGATCAGATTGTGTAAATTGTAATCGGTTGCAACGTAGTGAGTGCACAAACTTAGCTCGAAATGTCTTTGGGGGAAAGAGACTTATCTTGAAGGCCTGATTAAGGTAACATAAAGTAACTTTACAAATGTGAAAAAATTCACGCGCATTGCGTATATAACACTAATTGATAAACAAGAAAAAAAAATTCAGTTTATCATTTCATTAGCCGGGAAAAAATTGTCAAATAACTTGTTGAAAACGCAATTTTGCTAGACTGCAGCCTTAAGTAGATTAAATTTAATATGACTCGACAAGAATTTTGTTACGAAAGACATCATGTTAAATTGTACATTGAAGTTATTATTATGAAAATATTTTTTTGCAATATAATCGGGGATCTTTGTTTCAATTTCATATCACATTCACATATCTAGAACTTAGGAATTTTAGAAATTATTCTAAGATTATTTAACTATCAGTCCCTTGCGTATCTAAATTACAGAAAACGTAACCTTTCCATCCCTTGAGCTCAAATTTTGTTTGAAAACTTTCTGACCTTCGAGAATGTTCTATTGGGTATTCTAACCTAAAAAGTTTACTAGACGAAATAAAATTTATATTACATAAATAAAGTTGTTTTTACAAAATTCAATTTACTATTTCATCGTATGTATCTACCTGTGCTCCGCGGTTTTACGCGCATTGCTCCGCTCCTGTTGGTCTTAGCGAGATGATATATAGCCCATAATAGCCTTCCTCGATAAATGGGTTATCTAACACCGAAAGAATGTTTCAAATCGGACCGGTAGTTCCCAAGATTAACGTGTTCAAACAAACAAACTCTTCAGCTTTATAATATTAGAATAGATTTCATCGAAACTAGATACAAATTATATTATTTGAAGTTCTGTTGCAGTTGAGAACAGTTATATTATCTTAAAATGTCAGTCTTTATACAATTCAATACCAAATAAATAAATAATAAATAAATAAATAATAAATCGATCGATACTAATCTGTTCCAATATTTGAACGGAAAAATAGTTTTCCTCCATTCCGTTTTCAATATTTTATAAATTATCTATGCCCCAATATAACTTCAATCCTCGTCACTTATTTATTTAAAATTAGCTTTCTGCCCGCGGCTTCACCCGCTTTGTCTAAAACCTAATAAATTATATACTAAAACCTTCCTCTTGCCTCATCCATCTACTAAAATAACCACATCAAAATCTATTGCGTAGTTTTAATGATAAGCATATAATTATAGGGACATAGGGACAGAGAAAGCGACTTTGTTTTATTCTATGTAGTGAAAAACTTAAAAATTAAATTTATAATTCTTTACAGAGCCGACTTTCATACTTACAAATACTTCATAAAATTTGGAACTGGGGCAAATGTTTTGAAACCATTTCAAGTCCTATAGTGTACCGTGGACGTCGTCCAACATTTTAGCTTAAAAATTGTGACCCGAATGTAATTCGCTCTTAATCTGAACCAAAAATAACATGCATAATTTAAATTGGAAAACATTTTATATACTAAGAAGTTAAAATATTCCAGAACTAAATGAATGAATTGTAATCTAAAATTACGTCATTATCTTTATATGAGCATAGTTATTCAAAGTTATTGTAGCAATCCTAATTTAGACACACAATTTATTGTACTAGCAGGTGATCTTTCTGGAATTTTAATATAAACAACATGAAGCCGTATAATCTATGTGTTGTATTATGTTGTAAATTAAGCGATTTGTCAAACAAAAGATCGACGATTCTTTTTAACTAGTGTTTTGTTCATTTTAAACATGATACATAAAATTTGAAATCGAAGGAATTATAAACACTCAAAACAAGGCTGCATATTTGCATAATGAAAGATAAACTATTTAAAATATATTTTCTTTCACTTTTGCCGAAAATGTATTAAATTCGTCATTGTATACAATTCTTAATACCATAATTCCTAAAACCACTTGGATATCCAGTGGTGTGAAATAAATTATATCAAACACAATTCCTAGGAAATCTGTAGATTTCCTAAATAGCAAACAGAAATGTTCATAGCTTTAGTGTAATAATAACTCGAACCATGTTTCATAACGCTCTTTCACGCCATTGAACAAATTCACATTTTTAGTACAAAATAATATAAAATATGAGTTAAAAAGGTAAAATATACTGACCCACATACAGTCGGATTCACCGCTACACGATTTATGCATTTGGACTTACAAGTTTGGACTTTAGTACAAGTGGTGCAAAGTTTGGGTACTGCTTGTAACACATCGACTGTGGTCCATTAACGGGCAGTTGCTTTTATTTATACTGTATGTACTTATTTATACTGGGCATGATATTTTATTTGTGAACAGCATAGAATATTTATAATATTCTAGTGAAATAGGTTTATCATAATAACTGGGGAGAGTTGTGATACGTTTTATTTATATTGTATGTATTTACCATTTATAGCGAGTGATATGATGTATTTATTAATAATAGTTGATATACATATAGTTATAACATGATCCTTTGGCTATACTAGTACGTAGTACTAGAGTTAAAAGTATTTACAAACACAGTTTTAATTTCTGTACCTATTTCCATACAGAATGTCAGTTGTTTTTGTGTGTGTACACACATTCTTCTGTCCTCATCAACTTTCACGTTTGTACTGTAAGGACTTGTAAAATTCTTGTTAAATATATTTATAGTTCTTTTAATAACTATAATATCAAGTCTATTCTATTCACATTTCATCACATCTAATAATCAATATCTATCAATAAGACCCCCACAGTTTAACAAACCCACTGCGTAAAACGAAACTGCCCAGCAAGTCTTCAAACCTGCGGGGTATTTAATTAAACCAACCATTTGCAACCCTCTTTGTTCCTTGTTAATTGTTACTTTTCTTCATCATTTGTCTCGACGTCCGACACCTTTGAAAAGATCGTGGACTAAGAACATTTGCATCTTTTGATGAGCTGTACGCGGTGTTTTAATGAACCGCTGTTATTTCAGATTCTATTTATATATTGAGCTCTATTGCAATTCATAGAATGAAAAGCTTAATAAAGCATGTGTGTTAACTATTAATAATATTTGTAGAATTAAATACGCAACAACTTTGGTTTTTTGTTTCAATAAACAATTTATTATATATTTTACACACTTAAAGCGGTACATTTGCTAAAACAAACCTTGCTTATGTCAAGATTAGAATAATTAAATTATAATTATAATTTAAATATTAATATGCAATTAAACTTTACTCAAAATTTTATTTATGATTAAGCAATTCTGTGACCCACATATTATAAATATGAGCACAATCTGTCCATTCATAAAAGATCCGGTATGATCTTAGAAATAAATCACATTCAAATTAAGCATTAATGGTTACTTATTTTTTATTACCATTATGAAATAAAAAACGACGCTCTTTCAATTCCGTTAAAGCCTTAAAAATTATTATATCATCACTTAAAAATAAGTATTATCGCTTCTAGAATTACCATCATCTTAAGTCGAAATTCATTTTACAATCTAATTAAATGGGGTATAATATTGTGCTTCTCGTAGCGCCTACCTGTTGCTACGCAACTTGCTACGGTGCTACGACGCATGCGTAGTATCAGGAGTGATATATCAATTCTTATAAAGCCTCTGCCTGGAATGTGTTTAAATTTGATTGCTATGAATAAAGGATGTATTGACCGAGGCGTTGTGGATTTATGTGTTGTTTTTTATCGGCTACGGCGAAGACATAAGAGAATTATGATTTCTGTACGTCTTATCATGATATAATAAATCTTATGTTAAAAAGGGATAAAATAAGTAATACATTAGTAATAGAACGGAGTTGATAACTGACCGATCTTTTAACTATATATGTATACAGAAATTCGGCAATTTACTTGCAAGTTACAAAGCTACATTGATATTGGGATCTGGATTAAATCTTAATTAATCTGGAAAGGTTAGGTCAGGGATATGGAGCTTCGGTTTCCTTAACCTTAAATGTTATTAGTTATTCATATCCTCACCCATGATCTAACGAAAATTGTATAATATTTACAAGTAGAACATGTCGTCCTAATGCTTGAAGTCCGCAGAAAAATCGTGTATTTATTATTGTAATATTAATTAAACTGAACATAAATGAAAATGGAAATAAAAATAATGCTAAACATAACTGTAAACCTTTTATTCTATTCAATTTATTCGGGTGGCAATTTTTGTTTAAGTACAATTCTGCCAATAACCCTTTTATTTTACATGTATATGCATATGAGCTGTTCTCAACAATTAACAACGACCTGAGTATATTTTTAAGATTAGTCTCTATGGTTACAATTCGATTCGATCATCCAATACCGAAAGCAGTATAATGAAATAAAAGCAAATATTGAGGCAGGTCATTTAAACATTCGAAATCCCTATTTCTGTCCACACCTACGTACATTCTTGGTTTCTATAAAAAATTAGCACTTTGTTTATACTCAGCGAATGAATTTACGACGTAACGGCATCCGTTTCGATGTCCGCCTTGAAAAAATGCCAAAAACTTACAGTGGATTGAATGTTCATGAATTATTCGAGCAACAACCTTTTGATAGAGGATCCTACTAATATTATAAACTAGCTTTCCACCCGTGGCTTCACCCGCTTTCTCTAAAATATACATAAGTTATATGCTACCTTCCTCTGAAATCGCTCCATCTATTAAAAAACCACATCAAAATCCGTTGCGTAGTTTTAAAGATTTAAGCATACATAGGGACATAGGGATAGAGAAAGCGACTTTGTTTAATGTAGGGATGATGCGACATACAAAATGTTTGTTTGTTTATTACTCCTTCACGAAAAAACTACTGAGCCGATTTACATGAAATTCGGCACACACGTAGAGGGTAACATGGATAGTTTTTAACCCGAAAATCACACTATGCGGGTTTTCCATTGATTTAGCGGGCGACGCTGCGGGCGAAAAGCTAGTATTATAATATATAAGGGGGTCACGTACTTGATTGGTTGCTCCACCTTCATATTAAATGATACTGACCCAGCATACGAAATGAATTATTTACATTTGGTTTATAGTAACGATTGTGTATGTGGTCATATTAAATAACTCTGAGATCTTTAATTTGTTTTTGGTGTAATTTTATCTAATCTAATATAATTCATAATCATTATAATTCATTACAAATAACATTTTATAAAAAATATCGTTCAAACTTTTAAATGGGAATTAACTAGATGATGTTTTATAATATAATAACATACCTATTATGTAAAAAGAAGTAATGATTATAAATGGAAATATTTAATTTTAGACAAAAAAGCCACGAATCGTACTAAATATGATCGTCAGGAAACAATTTTGACTAATTTAATTATTTCAATCCTCTACTTAACCTACGTAAGTGCACACCATTAATAACATTACCAACACAAAAGCACTAACATGTGTACTACACTAAAATAAGGCTCGGCTACACGGCACTCAAGGCATGCATCCTGCTACTTGACCGACTTTCCATCAAGCCGCCCTAAGGACCTAGTGTTAGGACTCTTTTGTTTCGAGAGAACACTCGCTACACGATTATAAATTAACGTATTGTTGCTTTAATTTAGGAAGCATAGCAAGAAGGAATATGTGTATTTTTACGTTACTTATAGAGATATCAGAATAAAAAAAACTTACATTCGGTAAAATGGATTAAGTTTATATATATTACATAATAATGCAAACAAGTTATGGTCATAGTGTATACCTTTAAAAAAAAAAACAAACTTACTTATAGCTTTCATAACAAAAAAACTCTATATTATGATGAATTTGCACAAATGTATTCAGCTATAACTAGTCCAAAGGTTCTTCCTTCTATTGTGATATTCTGATCTGATGACATCTATTGTAATATGATAGTCCCCTTTTAACAAGTTTGTCGAGTTCCGAACCTTCTGTGCAGTCTTACGACATTACTACAGTTACTTTAGATCGGTGTCCACACTCCACAGGCTATATTATACAGTACTAGCTTTTCGACTACGGCTTCGCCCGTATATTTCAATTCCCAACTCAATTTAAAGGAATGAAATATTTTACCGCGATCAAAAGTAGTTACCTTCTAACATCAAAATTATATCATAAAATCGATCCGTTACGTCGTAATTACGATGTAAGAAGGACAAACAAACACTTTCGAATTTATTGTATTAGAATGAACTGTCATAACCATATAATATTATACTAGATAATCGAATTGAGTTGAAAGCATACTCCGAGTAGCCGGTCTTCAGATGATTAATAATTACGAAGTGAGCACTTAGGCATTAATATATCTCACCACAAACTCTAACCTGTCACTTATACGGAGTGCGAACTTGAGTGCGAACTCATCCATGTGACGTCATGATGATTCGAAGTGCTTCTAGAAGAAGTCTCTATAGTGAAAATGAATCGCCTAATGTGTTGCTAAGCGTAAAACTCGAGAACGATTCGACCAATGTAGCTTTTTTTAGCAATGTAACGTTTTTGTTACAAGGAAGGTTCTTATGGAGAGAAAACTCGAAAAAGGGGCAACAAGGCAGAACAACGCCTTTTTTTAAAGTGGATAAATCTTCCAAAGATACCCACGGCCCCCGGGGAAGGCAGAACAACGCCCACGAGAACAGCTAGTTGAATAAATAAATGAGATTGAATTTATGTCTAATTAGACGACCAGAGTAAAACCCATTAGGACTGAAAGCGGGTTTCTTACAAATTACAATAAATTCCTAA
This sequence comes from Colias eurytheme, assembly GCA_907164685.1. Lineage (NCBI taxonomy): Eukaryota > Metazoa > Arthropoda > Insecta > Lepidoptera > Pieridae > Colias > Colias eurytheme. The sequence goes on along the minus strand of CAJQZN010038641.1, from coordinate 55,972 downwards.
CTTGTTTGCAATGTCCAATTGTTTTAGTATTTCTACGAACGTTTAAGGGCAAATCATAATATTATGCCTAATGTATTTAATTATATAGTAATAGTGTTTTTATTTGCTTTTTTTAAGATTCAGGTGTTAGAATTAAGCGGGATGTATTTCACAACTAATCGACGCTTATATTTGCTCTAGTAATCTACTAAATTTACTATCCATTCAATAGTTCTAGGAACGTTTGCAATTCTAAGTATTCTTAAATTGTTTAGCACAAGCTTTATAGAATAAGTGTACAAACACTTATCCCTACACTAAACGGTGATTAAATATTTAAGATTTTCCAGTCTCAAATTGGCATATACATGTTATTATGATTGATGTTTAGTGTAATTTTTCTACTGTCCTATATAAGGAAAAAACAAGACAAAATTCACGAAAAACGTGTAAAAAGAAACAGGAATTGTCCTATTCATATCATTTATTTACGCAATAAAGAATACAATATGAAAAACGACTCAATATATTTTATATATTCAATAAAAAAAACCGAAAATATATGAACTGGTTGAAAAATACAACGAAAAAACACTCGACTTTACAGTAACGTTAAGTAAATATTATCTAAAACCCCAAAAATTGTGCTAAAATGAAGGTCTAAGTAACTCCATGATAAAAGTATGGCAAATACAAAATTTCGACAACAACATCACGAGAAAATAATTATAAATTTATGCCATTCCTGAACTATGGAACGCAAAAAGTTGTACGACTTAAAATTTTAAGCCTCAACAGCTCAGGTTAATAATTACCCAGTCCACTTACCGTTTGAAGTATTTAAAATTCAGACTTAAGTATTAAATGCGACGAAATTTGTATAATGTTGACGAATTTTATAGCGCTATTATTAACATTTTTTCCAACCAATAAGGGCAAGAGATCATTACTTCAGTTTATTTTTCAGTTGCTACAAGGATAATAAATAATGAAGTTGGTAACATCTATTCTGAAGTTTTATCTTATTCTTATATATAAAAATGAATCGCAAAATGTGTTGGTAAGCGCATAACTCGAGAACGGCTGAACCGATTTCGATAATTCTTTTTTTATTATATTCCTTGAAGTACGAGGATGGTTTTTATGTAGAGAAAACGTAAATATGTACCACGGGCGAAGCCGGGGCGGACCGCTAGTTTAAAATATAAAAATGAATCGCAAAATGTGTTGGTAAGCGCATAACTCGAGAACGGCTGAACCGATTTCGATAATTCTTTTTTTATTATATTCCTTGAAGTACGAGGATGGTTCTTATGTAGAGAAAACGTAAATATTATGTACCACGGGCGAAGCCGGGGCGGACCGCTAGTTTAAAATAGATATACCTACCTGAAAAGCTTTCACTTTAATGAAATTAGGGATGTAAAAAAACACAAACAAATCTAAACAATTATGTGGTTCTAAATTCTAATCTCTAGTCTACATAACTTCTTCTATCTCTTGAAGACACATAATGTTACGTTTTATTCAAGATATGGAACATTACATGATCACAAACGAAAAAGCTTCCTCTTTATTTTATATTTATGCACTCACTTTAAACTGTTTAGTTTTTTTCTCTATTTTTGCACAAAAATGTTGAATAGCGATCTATAAATAAGAGACAAACACACTTAAATATCAATAAGCTATACAAATAAAAAGTGGAAAGGAGGGTAAATAGAGTAAAGACGGGCGTCAGATTGGTAAATACAATACTGACGCCAGTAAGGGCCATTGAGAGAACGTGTAGCCTTTAAATATCTCCATCACTATTACGTGACTATCCATACTAATATTATAAATGCGAAAGTAACTCTGTCTGTCTGTCTGTTACTCAATCACGCCTAAACTGAACTAATTTTCATGAAATTTCGTATGGAGATATTTTGATACCCGAGAAAGTACATAGGCTACTTTTTATCCCGGGAAAATGACGCAATCCCGGAAATCCAACGGGAACGGGAACTATGCGGGTTTTTCTTTGACTGCGCGGGCGAAGCCGCGAGCGGAAACCTAGTACTTTATATAAAGCATACTTTAATACTAATGTAGTATTAAAGTATGCTATTATGCCGTTAGATATTTACTCTAGTTTTATAGTTAAGAAGTGTTATTGCCTAAAAATAGCTTTATATTTTTAATTCTAGGTTTAGATATTGTAATAATATGGTAATTCACCTTGAATGGGAAACGGATTGTAAATAAAATTATAAGTGTTAAAACATGATTAAAATAAATGTGATTGCGTAAAACACAAACGCTCTATCTATACATAATAAGACTTAGTAACAAAATCCTGAATAACAAAAATTAACCAATTGACACACACATGAGTACATAGACTTCTTATTCGCGTACCACATGATTATACAACGGAATCAAACAACTTTATTACCCATACATTGAAACTTATAGCGCGGCAACCTTCTTTATTTTGACCCAATAATACACTTAATACCTTACATGTGTACACACACACACACACAACACACACTCGCACTCCAAACATTTTTACACAATTTCAAGCAGACGTGTGGACGTAGCATCTTGTACACCCTTGACTCCATCGGCTCTGGAGACACCCTTCAACTAACAGCCACTCAACTATGATGTCAATTTTCATCAGCTTATGAACGAACTATTTATGCTGGGGAGTGTAATAAAATTTTCGATGTGTAGTGTTTTATTTTGGATGGAGAATAAGACTCGATTACAACAATTCTGATTAAACTTTTCAAACGTTTTATTTTTTCGATTTATTTGCTGTAATTTTCAATTATATTATTATATTTGTCTTTTTCTCTTATGTATTTGATAAATGAAATAGACTGATGGAGTAGAGATACCTTGTTAGAGTTGCTTGTTATAAAATAAATGTTTTTACAATTCAAATTTCAAACATACACTTCAATTTTACTTATACATATGAATAGAAAACACTATATTAAAACTTAATTAAACCTAGTAATTCTACCACGTAATCGCTATACATCCATGATTTTTATCCCAAAATATATTGCTATACATGCCTTCTTTTTCAAGCAAATAGCCCGGTCACCAAGACCCATTTATCACTTCAATTTGCTATAGAATTTATGATACAATTTACGTTCCAATATAATTATGCATATAAGTTTATTACTCGGGGGAGGCAGGCGCCGCCGTGGCGCCTTGTTGGTCGCTCGATGATCAAATTTCAACTATGTGAGAATACGGGTAGATTGTATGTATAAGTATAAAAATAAGGGAGTATTCCGGATAGTTTTTTGTTGGTTGGGTTAGGTTATGTTGTGTTGCTATGTGTTATTTGTAACTTGGAGGGTTAACATGACGTCTGAAAGTAGTATTCCAGTGTGAAAAAATGATAGAGTTTTATAGGTCATCTATGCCATGTTTGTGATAAATCTTTACGAATCCTTTTAGGTTCCCAATTATTAGAACTACTATTTTTATGTTAATGTTTTTATGTGAGAGGACGTGTATTACAAATTTTCCATGAGGTGAAATTTCTTTCTTTCGAAAATAATATTATGTTTGCGACAACATTAGTATTGTAATATTTGCATACGACTTTCAACAAACTATGCGAAATTGAAAAAAAAATTATAATGTTGTTGTCAGTTTTAATTGAAATTAATTTTCAGTGAATTATTTCTTACAGATATGTTTCAAAAATGGTACTCGAGTCTGAATATTGTACTAATCGTATACTCTTTTGTTTCATGTACAT
>CAJQZN010038641.1:0-42221 GCA_907164685.1 Colias eurytheme | reverse complement strand
ATATTTATTATTACTATAATATTGAGCAATAGAAAACATTTCACAGACTCGCAATCCATCCACAGCTTTGGTGGAAAACCCCACACATTTTCACAGCACAGCTAGACCTCCTCGCACGACACATTTCTCTGGTGAAAAAGCACCCTAAGGGTAGTTGTATTTCCTCCGCTGACTTGCCAAGTACGTTGATTTGGCGTCACTCCAGTACTCGGTTGTCCAAGCCAATAAAATGAATGCTCTTGTACTATTTACTTTTTGTCTCTCTATAGTGTTGCCCCAAGGAACAGCTGAACGATAATTTTCTTTGGCTACGTTCCCTAAAGACATTGACCTTTTTGGATATAGCATAAAACTCGTGCCGAACTGGACTAGCGAATATGTTTATTTATTGGAAGCAATTTGAAGAGGTTTTTCTGTAATTTGTATCAAACAGAGTATTCATTCCCTATTATGTAAATAAATGTCTATATTGATTTTATTATTTAAAAACAAGCGAACTCTATGTAGGAACTACAAAATATTACTCATGCTGACTAATTTCTTTTTCGTTTCATTATATCCTTGATCGGAATAATCTAGTTATTGAACTCTTATCCAAATGTTGAAATCTATTGGTTAAAAAACAGAGTATTACATTTATTGCTGCATTTATACTAACATTAAAATAATTCATTAAAATATAAATGCTAGTGCAAAAATAAAAATAAATTAAACAGTATGTTTTATTTATTCCTGAACAATATAGCTATAACAATCATACATACACTCAAACACAATATTCCCAGTAAACTGTGTTTCTCATCCCACATCTGAGATCCCTGTAATACCCGTTGCAAATAACGTGTCCTGGAGATTAATAGCTCAAGCCTTGTTATGACAGTCCTGTAAATGTACACCTTTGTAGTGCACCTACCTGTCCTAGTTATGCCACATTCCATCTAATATCTTATATATATTATAAAGGCGAAAGTTTGTAAGGATGTATGGATGTATGGATGTTTGTTACTCTTTCACGTAAAAACTACTGAACCGATTACAATGAAATTTAGCACACATATAGAGGGTAACTTGGATTAACACATAGGATAGGTTTTATCCCGGAAATCCCACGGGAACGGGAACTATGCGGGTTTTCCTTTGCAAACGCGGGCGAAGCCGCGGGCGGAAATCTAGTTGCTAATAATTTCTTCGTAAACTTGGGTAGATAAATATAAACTTTAAACTAAATAAGCAGCTAGTTTTGGTCTTTTGGCATAGTATAATATTGTAACAAGAAATAGTTGTTATAAAATTAATTGGTACTGACCAAATTTATTTATATTTCAAATACTTTTGCAATATGGCAAACAGTAATCTAGTACAAGTTCTACTGTTATCATCATCATCGACCCATATAATGTCTTACTGCTGGTATATTATATTCGTAGTTTATTATCTTCAATAAGAATTCAAATACATTTTTGTTCATGTTTTAAGTGGAATAAATGATTTATTTATTTATTTATTTATTTATTTTCATGTACCTAGTAGGTACTTACATATACCAAACTTTGTAGCTTAGCAGTTACTTCCACTCTGTAAATGTCATAAATCTATAGAAAATTGTAAAATCTTAATTATATAATTATTATTCTAAGCATCACAATCTGCCGCCCAGTTGTATATTATTGCCGCCCTGAGACACATACAAACGAGGACTTGGGTTCTCATACGATTTGATCTTGAGGGCATTGACCTTCATGATTCTGCCTACACAGGTGGAAAAATTACTGTCGAGATGCTACCATACAATAATAGATTTATCTTTACTTAGAATCGTAGTAAATAGATTAATTATCGTAGTCTGGTTGTTTATATACCCTGCAGTTTTTTTTATCTGTAGCGTAGTAAGAAGCTCACGTCAGTACCTATTTAATTAAATGACGAATATGAAATGCGATTTAATAATACTATTGTAGACAAATTGAGCATAATTATAATTAATGAAGAATTTCTTTAGAACTCTACAAATACGTTTATCTTACAAGCCACTTCTCTTCAACAATATGAACCATAGACATAAATCAAGTATGCTAAGACAATTGTCCCAGTTGCACACTATCCACACTGACATGTCATGTCAAAACGTGGACTTTATAAAGCGGATACAGTTATCCCTGACGAGACGTGTGTACTGGCTTTATCTCTCCCTTTCAATATGCAGTTTATGTTTTATTATCACACGTTTTTAATGTGAACATTTCTTTAGATTAGTATATTAGATACGCCTAGGTATTAGATAATATAAATAGTTGTTTAAGGGCCGATTTTCCAATCCATAGTCAAAACCTATCCGCCCAATAAAGTATTACACGATCATATTAAAATGTCACCCGTAAACTGTCAAATACGGCCAAAGAATACACTTTTGAAATGGTAATTTAGTACTTTATCAGCCCTAACAGCGCTAAACAGTTTTTGGTAGGGAAAATGTTATGGGTTCGAGCATAGAAATCTAAATAACAAGACACATAGAAGTGCTAAAATGTCATAATTCGTATGAAAACCGCTGTCGCCAAAATCAACACATTCAAACCGAAAGCTAAACAGTACACACAAGTAAACTATGCCTTTTATTGGACAGCTTGATTTTAGTGAAAACTAACTTATCTATTAAATTAAGCTTTTGAATATGTATCCTAACGCACGAATTTACGGTTTATTTTAGAATAACATCCCTAAGTATATGAGACTTTTTGCTCCAATACGAACAAACGTGATAATAAGAATGGTCGACTGTGTCATTCATTGTTATTTCGATTACTATGGTGACGCTCGTAATACTTGTAAATATTCTATAATTTTAAGGAAAAACGGCATTATTTCTAAAAAAAAATATTTTCCGATGAAATATTATTCCTTTATAATTATAATTACAACTTGTGGAAGAATTTCCGCAATGGGAATTGCTGAAACACACCATGTATACACTCATACGTCTCCAGAGCAACTGAACAGTGACGAATGCACTGGTGTTGTGCAAATCACCTGAGTGGCGACAAGGTCACGCACGCTTACGACTTCTAGTGTCTTGTTATTTAGATTTCTATGGGTTCGAGCCATCGACATGCTATGCTATGAATATATTTTAATACATTTACATTAGGTAAATTAAGTTATAGTTTCTCAATTCTATTGACAATCAAACAAATTATTAATTTAAGTGTAACATATTTTTACAATATAAATTTATTACTATTTTATAGGTTATACACATTAAAATTTGTAGCTTTAGAAAACAAATTTAGTATCCAATAAAAGTTTTTATTGATATTTTTAACTAAAAGTAAGAAATACGCTGAGTTACTTAGATACGACACCGACGACAGCAACTTGTAAAATATTGACGAACTTCCAACGGCTTCTTTGCAGTTCTAGAAAGTTCTAACTCGTACTAAATAACGTACTATCGTTGTTATTTAATAAAATATTGCAGTTTAAACTTTAACTATGTGTTAGCTATACGGCGTTTAAGCGTTAGGGTTAAACTTTGGATTGTAAACGTCTCTTTAGTTTAACTATTTATTGTTTTTCGTACAAACAGTTACACACGAATTAGTAACATAATGTGATCATCATCATAATAAAATAGTTACAATTTACTTGAAAGACATTGAAAACTATAAACAGTACCTATGACATCTTCTATACTAATATTATAAAGCTGAAGAGTTTGTTTGTTTGTTCGTTTGAACGCGCTAATCTCAGGAACTACTGGTCCGATTTGAAAAATTCTTTCGGTGTTAGATAGACCATTTACCGAGGAAGGCTAAAGGCTGTACCTATATCATCACGCTAAGACCAACAGGAGCGGGTGAAACCGCGGGGTGCGGCTAGTAACTGATAACTAAGCTCGTTGGTAGAGCAAGCATTTTGTAAACTCAATTATTATTTAAAAAATAATATTTAAATTTAACCTGATCGTACCACCATTCGACTATTTTCTAATACCCAATACTCAAAAGCCAAACATATTTTAACGATCAATCGCACTCAAACCTCAACAAAACTAGTTCCATAAAAAACCTTTTCATTAAAAGCGAAACTCACACCGTGTAAACGAAACACTTTTTACCCGGTCACCAGCACATTTTTCCTAACAAAATGTACCTAGGAATAACATATCGTTTTTGAATGGCGACATTAAAACCGCATCACAAACCTATAGTAAAATACGTTTATACGTCACATATACGTGTTTATACGTAGTTATACGTGGTTATACGTAACTACAAAGCGCGTGGTTCGCTTGCAAAAGTTTTTTAATGAAATCCCATTTGGCTGTTTGAATGGCCAGTCGCGTCCGCGTATCGGCTTACATCTGTTTGCATATAAACATTCGATTCAATATTCCGTAGTGCAATATGAAATTCATAAATGTAGGACGCGTGATGTTTGTGGAAGTCATTTTGTTTACAGCCACAAGCTCATAGATTAAACATAGTATATTAAATGGAACTAGACCCTTAGTAGGTATTTTCAAAATAAAACGCACTCCCTTAACTTTCATTCAAACTCCTAACTTTTACTTCATTTATAAATTAATCAGAAAAATTAAAAAATGCAAATAACTATCATCGAACATCATCTTTGTGTCTTTACTAAGGAAAACAAAAGGCACGGATGGTAATCAAATAACAACATTTTTTATTTGCTTTCAGCTTAAAAACACGGAAAATCTCTTAAAAACACCCAAAAAATAATCTGCTCAAGATTCCTTCAAAAAAGGCAATTAAAACAGATGATATTCAACAAAACTTGCTTCGATAACAAAAGCAGCTCTCCAATTAGGAAGCATTTGATACAGTCTGCTCCAAAATAATCTCTCTCAATGAGCACTTTAATATTCTCGATCAGTTCATTATGGGAAATATTAATTAGACGGGCAATATTTGTTTAGGAACACCCTTAGGTCAGAATTCATCCGTCAATATTAAGGACCAGCAGTCTTATAGTAGTACTTACTGAGCCCCGCGGTTTCACCCGCATTGCTCCGCTCTTGTTAGTCTTAACGTGATGATATTTAGCCTATAACCTTCCTCAATAAATGGGCTATCTAACACCGAAAGAATTTTTCTAATCGGACCAGTAGTTCCTGAAATTAGCGCGTTTAAACAAACAAACTCTTCAGCTTTATAATATTAATATACAAGTATAGATTAATATAGATTATATCCAGTGTGGGAACGTGATGGCGCTAGACGACCTATAGCGCTGACCTTTTTCCACACTGGAATAATACTGCTTGGAAACATCATGGTACAGGGGCAGGATATCAATGATTGCGAATGTTTGAAGAGGTTTGTAATTTGATTTTGTATCGAATGTAAATGTCGAAGGTACGGGGAGTAATGGTGCGTGTAAGTTGATAGATAACGATTTCTATTGATGGCAAGGATTGATATTTGAATATAAAATTGCTCGTCGATACGGTCGTGTCCCGTTTCTATGTGAACGAATTGTGAATCTTTTGAATGAGATTTTGACGAGGTAGAGTCTTCTTCTGCCACATAATAGAAATTACATTTTATTGCTTAACCATAAATGTGAGTAGGTCATAAACTGGAACTTTAATTTCCAAAATTAATTGCATCAAAAGTTATTACAAAAGCATATTTAAAGGCTTTAATCATAATAATTAATAAATTTTAACATCATATTATTATAACCACAAAATATTTAATAAACTTTAACAACTACATCCGAGATTTAAATGACAAAATTGTATTTTACGGAAAGAGGCGTTAAAACCTGTAGACTTGTAAAGGCTTCGTGCATCGGATGACGCTCACAATACCGGCTTGTACTGCCGTATCAAATTTAACTTTTCCATCTCGTTAAATATCAAATTAAAGTTGTGTTAAAGTCGTAGAAATTAATATTGTAATTTAGTGAAACATATTTTATTCTGTCATTTGTAGTGTTTGAGTATTGAGTAGGTTTTTAAGAGTGAAAGATAGAGTTACATTAAGATATCCGTTGGATCCCTGGGTTTTAGAATATGAGTATTATACATTTAGAAATTAAAGATTTTTAACGGATTTTAAACGCGATTTATTTATTATATTGTTTTCCCGACGTTTCGAACACTTTACAGCGAACGTGGTCACGGGGAGACTGATACGGATAATATAAAATCGCGTTTAAAATCAGTTAAACATCTTTAATTTCTAAGGGTGAATTTTGTAATACCACCGTAGCCTTGCTTAAATAAAATATTCCCTTCAAAACAAACACTCTAAATCCTTGAACGATCTATTGAATCATTATTTTCATAAATCGAATATTGTAAACTACAAAACGAAATTATTATTAGCAATACTAAACTTCGATAAGAAATTGAAAAGCGGCTTTGATACCCAATTAAGAATAACTCCCAAGTAAATAAATATTCTTAGTGGTAACTCCGAAGTCCGACCTTCACAATCTAAAATAGTTATAATTTAATCTCAGTAACATGGCAACCCACCCCTTGTTTTGTTCCAAGAGATCAATAAGTAATTTCTTATAGACAAGGTCGTTATACACACAATTTAATGAAATGTGTCTTTCAATATTTTACATAAAATATACTTACTACCCAAAATTACACTAAATTATTAGGACAGAAACAAAGAGTAGAAAATACTCCTTATTTTAAGAGATAATTTGAAATCTGAATGCTGCAGTGTCCAACCACTTGCCCCGAAAATTATGAAGAAATTCATGATATAAAACGGCAAAGAACTGCAAAATTCAGCTTACAATTGCGAACTATGCAATTTGACGAAATTTCAGAAGGCCTGTGACTTTCAAGAGTATTTACATAACTTCAATATATAAAGTAGTAAAAACTTCAATATACAATTATACCTACCCATCTTATTTTTGTTTATAAATGGTTAAAATAGTTTTAATTTCATTCAATCAGACTAAAATATACCATAATAAAGATCTGCTATTAATTCTTAAAACGTAATAAATACGGCTATTGCCCCTGCTTCATAAAAATTTGCAATTCAGATTGGTTTTGTTTATTACACAATAAAACGAAGCGCTTTTCAATATTTTCGCAAGTGTACTAAATCAGTAATGAAACAATATATTTCGAGAAATCGTTTTAATATTCAAATTCGAAACAAATCTCTAATTGAAAAGCTATTTTATACATAAAATCCGTTTTTATTACGGTATGTTTCTATAATATGAAACAAAAGATTTTTTTACAATAATTTATTATACAGTTTTAACTAAAATAGATTATTTTAAAAGTTATTAATGAATTAGATGAAATAATATATATTAATTTCAATCTAAACTTGCTGCTTGTTCCGGCACAGCCCAGGTTGACCTGGGAACAAAATATTAAATAGCATAGGTAGCTCGGTAAAGATGTAGCTCTAGTATGTAAAAATAATTTTTAAACTCGATCGATATGTTTTTGCGTTAAACCGTAAGAAAATAAAATAAAAAACCTCTTTCTAATATTAGTAAAGACACGGCGTTATAAATAATACAATACATGGATACTTTATAAATACCTTTCTCAAACCTAGTTATTGCACGCCTCATAAGCGAAGCGTTGAGGTGGGTACTACTGTCACTTCGCGCAAAACATCTGATTTTTCAAACTTAAAATGTCTTTATGTATCATACATTGCACTTGTAAGATAATACATACACACACATATTAAGAAAAAACACTATTTTTGACGTTCATGATATTTTTGATGTCATTTTTGTTATTTAAACTAGTTAAAAAACAGTTTAAAAAAGTTCTGTCTTGGACGTCCGTGTGTCTGTATGTGCGGATCCTTTTTCTTGTTAACACGATAGCGACCGAAATACTATTAGTCCATTGAATGAGTCCCTTCAAGGGGGGTCTAGAGTGCGTGAGTTAGTAACGTAAGATGTTTCTTCCGAAACATGTCAAGAGTCCCTAGGTAATAAACATACTAATACCCCGGGACACTAGGAGGAGCCTCGGAGTGGGGGGAGGGGGGGAATGGGTCCATTTTTTCATTTTTCGCTTAAATCTCAAAAACGGTACATGTTAGAGAAAAACTTTCAAGAAAAAGTTGAAAGGCCATAAAATTATCTACAAGTTGTACCTAAATCATTTTTTCCTATATCCTACCGTTTCTGAGTTATACGCAATAAAAAAATGATTTTGGCTCAAACAATCGATCAAAAAATATTTCTTTCTTCCAAAAAACTCAAATGTGCAACTTGTGACCGGTTCTGATAGATTGCTCTTAATTAGGTCTATAATTGGTAAAATAAACACATTCCTCCATGGAAGCCTTTAGGAGGAATCGATTGTCAAAATATTATATTAGGGCAGTTTGAGTTACTGAACTTGATCTTTTTATTTTTTTCTTCCAAAAAACTCAAAAGTGCAACTTGTGACCGGTACAGATAGATTGCTCATAATTAGGTCTATCATTGATAAAAATACCAGATTCCACCACGGAGGCGATTACGGGGAATTGAATTTTATCAGGGTAGTTACGATACTTGAACTTTTTATTTTTTTTCTTCCAAAAAACTCAAAAGTGCAACTTGTGACCGGTACAGATAGATTGCTCATAATTAGGTTTATCATTGATAAAAATACCAGATTCCACCATGGAGCCGTTTACGGGGAATTGAATTTTATTAGGGTAGTTAGTTAAAAAGTTCAAGTATCGTAACTACCCTAATAAAATTCAATACCTCCTAAACACTTCCATGGTGGAATCTGGTTTTTTTATCAATGATAGACCTAATTATGAGCAATCTATCGGTACCGGTCACAAGTTGCACTTTTGAGTTTTTTGGAAGAAAAAAAATAGAAAGTTCAAGTATCGTAACTACCCTAATAAAATTCAATTCCCCGTAAACGCCTCCGTGGTGGAATCTAGTATTTTTATCAATGATAGACCTAATTATGAGCAATCTATCTGTAGTGGTCACAAGTTGCACTTGTGAGTTTTTTGGAAGAAAAAAATAAAAAGATCAAGTTCAGTAACTCAAACTACCCTAATATAATATTTTGACAATCGATTCCTCCTAAAGGCTTCCATGGAGGAATGTGTTTATTTTACCAATTATAGACCTAATTAAGAGCAATCTATCAGTACTGGTCACAAGTTGCACTTTTGAGTTTTTTGGAAGAAAAAAATAAAAAGATCAAGTTCAGTAACCCAAACTACCCTAATATAATATTTTGACAATCGATTCCTCCTTAAGGCTTCCATGGAGGAATGTGTTTATTTTACCAATTATAGACCTAATTAAGAGCAATCTATCCGTACTAGTCACAAGTTGCACTTTTGAGTTTTTTGGAAGAAAAAAAATAAAAAGTTCAAGTATCGTAACTACCCTAATAAAATTCAATTCCCCGTAAACGCCTCCGTGGTGGAATCTGGTATTTTTATCAATGATAGACCTAATTATGAGCAATCTATTTGTACCGGTCACAAGTTGCACTTTTGAGTTTTTTGGAAGAAAAAAATAAAAAGATCAAGTTCAGTAACTCAAACTACCCTAATATAATATTTTGACAATCCATTCCTCCTAAAGGCTTCCATGGAGGAATGTGTTTATTTTACCAATTATAGACCTAATTAAGAGCAATCTTTCAGTACCGGTCACAAATTGCACATTTGAGTTTTTTGGAAGAAAGAAATATTTTTTGATCGATTGTTTGAGCCAAAATCATTTTTTACTGCGTATAACTCAGAAACGGTAGGATATAGGAAAAAATGATTTAGGTACAACTTGTAGATAATTTTATGGCCTTTCAACTTTTCCTTGAAAGTTTTTCTCTAACATGTACCGTTTTTGAGATTTAAGCAAAAAATGAAAAAATGGACCCATTCCCCCCTCCCCCCACTCCGGGGCTCCTCCTAGTGTCCCGGGGTTTTAGTATGTTTATTACCTAGGGACTCTTGACATGTTTCCGAAGAAACATCTTACGTTACTAACTCACGCACTCTAGAACTTTTTATTCAATGGACTATATACTAATCGAGTCTTTTTTTTTCTCTTACGCTTGAGTATGCTCAGGAATAGAACCCTTTCATTTTTCAGGGTCTGATTCGATGTGGTTTAATTGTTATTAAATAAACAAAAATAATAATTAATAAATATTTATTAAAAAAAAATTATGAGGCGTGCACTTTTGGATTTTCCAAATTATTTTCGGATTATATCGAGCGTCGTGGCCGAATTACCATCGTAATACTCGTATGTAGTTGTGGAAAAAAGGTCATATTTTTTGACTGAAAATGTTAATGTTGTTGATAGAGTCTTTTATCAAACATTTACCAAGAAAATCAAAGCTTACTTTTTTTACTAAGCTTAGCGCTGAAGATCAGTACTAAATGATAAGGGCGTCTTGTAAATACTGACTTTCTGTAAAAATCCTATTCGCTTTCTTTTTTTTAAATAAATTGATTAATAAAATTTAAAATTTACTTTGGTAAGGTATAAAAATAAAACTGTGACTGAAATTTTACTCACTCTCTCTTTATTTACAACTAGATTTCCGCCCGCGGCTTCGCCCGCGTTTTCAAAGGAAAACCCGCATAATTCCCGTTACCGTCGGATTTCCGGGATAAAACCTATTCTATGTGTTAATCCAAGTTACCCCCTACATGTGTACTAAATTTCATTGTAATCGGTTCAGTAGAATTTGCGTGAAAGAGTAACAAACACACACACACACACATCCTCACAAACCTTCGCATTTATAATATTAGTAAAATAGGATATATTTGATTGCACATTCAAATGTTCAAAGTGTAATAATTTTATTACAAATTCACTGTATGACCGTTATTTTTATTTTTTTTCGACGGACGCGGACGTGGGACCGACTGCTGCCAAATTAGAATAATTTTATGGAAAGCAAATTTTCTGCCGACCATGCTCGCGTTCCCTTTTCAATTCATTATTCAATATGAGAGTGCCCTTCAATTGTTTTTTGGAATACGAAACTGACCTAATTGTTTCGCTGAAGTCCTAACTAGATGGAACTTAATTTTATTAGGGAATGTTTTATTTTCTTATTTATTTGTTCAGTTATCTTGTGCTAACGATACCTACTTTATTTTCCTGTTAAGAGGAAATTTGACTCTGAAAATGTTATTACTACCTACTGAAAAAAATACTATTAATATATTATATTAAAATTATTTTTACATGACTCAAAACACACATTTTTTTTATTCTATACTAGCTTTCCGCCCGCGGCTTCGCCCGCTTTGTCTACAACATAATAAATTATATACTTAAACCTACCTCTTGAACCACTCTATCTATTAAAAAAAACCGCATCAAAATCCGTTGCGTAGTTTTAAAGATTTAAGCATACATAGGAACATAGGGACAGAGAAAGCGACTTTGTTTTATACTATGTAGTGATTACAGTATCAATAATCTTGAAGAAAAAAGAGCTAAAAGCTAGATAGATAATTGCTAGAAAATAAACACATAACATATCTTTTTACATACATAAATGTTTCTAACTTCGATAACACTTTCCAATACTTCCACCATACTGCTAAAAGAGCTTCCTGACCCAAAAACAACATGTAATTTCATCCTTCAAAGCGGAGATAAGCGGTAAAAGGAAAAATCAAACACTGTGACGTATAAAAATGGCGTCTCGATACCCTGATTGGTTCGGGTATCTAAACGATGTGTGACGTCATTCTAGTGACGTAATCTCATTAGTAATGTTTGAACGTGTGAAAATTCATACGTTTATGTGAGAACTTATATTTATTTAGGACCGTGTAATACGAGGTTAAGTGAGTTAACTAATTTTCGCAGAATGGCGGTACGGTTAATAGAAATCATAAGCACTTTTCATGGTTCATGTCAATGAAATGTAGAAACTTGTGGATAATGAAACGTTATGGATGAGCATTTTTAACATGATAATGTATAAGCAGTGTTTAAATCCCTACATTTTAAAATTCATTTCAATTCTATTTCTCTGGTCGATTTATCGATTTCGAGAATCATTTAAGGACTAAAATGTGATTAACCTTTCGTGGTCTGCCACGCAAAGGCATTGTTAGACTCCAATGGGAATTGAAACTAAGACGTCACGGTTCTATACATACTTTAATCACAATAGCAAGTAGATGATCTAAACACAAAAGTAGGTACACAGTGGAGTAAATATTGAATCGTACACTATTAATTTAAATTGTTTTTTTTAATGAATTTTGTAATGAGATTATAGCATCTTTTAACTAGGTAGGTAATAATAAATGTGTGAATTTTATATACTCTTACACCACCTCATACATTATTGATCAAATCGTTTGAAGTTTGACGTCAAAGGAATACAATTTCCCAATAATCTATTTTAGGAAATTACTCAAAAAACACTTTTCGTTAAGCAGATAAGTAGGTAATTAGGTTCTGTCAAAGTGAATAATATAGCATGATCATTTAACTGGGTTAGGTTGTTCTTCCGTCCTCTATACTCTATATCAGAGCTCTATATCTATTTTATATCTGGAAAATGCAGGCGAAGTAGGGACGACAGGTAGTAAATTATACATAGTTACATACTCTTACTCATCTTCTTCTTCTTATATATAAAAATGAATCGCAAAATGTGTTGGTAAGCGCATAACTCGAGAACGGCTGAACCGATTTCGATAATTCTTTTTTTATTGTATTCCTTGAAGTACGAGGATGGTTTTTATGTAGAGAAAACGTAAATATGTACCACGGGCGAAGCCGGGGCGGACCGCTAGTTATTTAATATAAATGGATTCGTCTACATACTTATTTAAAGAAAACGTTTGAAAATGTCTTATGGATAAGTAAAATGTAAACCGTATTATAATGACTTCACAGCACTTATACGAGTTCTTATTACAAGAGCATTAACAGCATATAAATGGCATTCGTTTTTTATTATATGACAGAGTAAGCAAAGTACAGATGAGCCATTTCATGTTAAGTAGTCATCGCCCATAAATACTAGCAAAATTGGTAGTTTCGCAGATTCTTTGGCGGCTTTTTAGAGATAATATTATAGACTCATTATTACCAGATGCTCTATTACTTTCCCATAATATAACACTCATAAAAATCTCCATTTACAGCTGACGAGAACGGATCCGTGTCAGAGACGATACCAGACAAGCCGGTCGAGTTGAAGAGCTTTCCGAAACTCTGCGAGCAGCGGCGAAAGTTTCCAGTGCTGTACAAACTTGAGTTTCAGGTGAGTTCAATAATTACCCTTTCAACGGTGTTTAGTTCTGGCCCCTACATGATTTATTCAAAGACGTCGCGAACTATGGTTATGTATGGTTTTGTCAAAGTGTTGGTAGTGTTAAGTGTTTGACTTCTGAAAGCTTTCTATTGCACTAATTCGTGGCATTTTTATGAAAACCACAGTGTATAAAGTACTTATATAAAAGATAATTAATCACATTGACTAATAATGTGTAGAAATATGATGAATATAATCTGCTTATCGTAACCGTAAGGGCACGAGGCAAAAAAAATATTTCAATCGTAGAGCACTCTCTGATGCTTCGCATTATGAGTCGTACATATGTATTTATACTTATAATACTACACATATACTAAGTGTACTTAAAGTTTCAAAATCCTTTACCTACATTAGAGAAAGTCTAGCATAATATTATGGTTCCTAGCTCCAGCTATAATTTTCCTGCTATCAAAAATTATGACGTTAGCAGTTATCTTCATTTATACGTCGCTTTAGTACAGTTCCGTTTAATGATGTCCCCCATTATCGAGATTATACACTTGGTGTTCAGCCAAGAAACTGTCCTCTGCCGCAATTAAGAATTATTCATTGCGACTTCTAAACTATCTACTGGAGATGCTTGAGCTCTGAAAGTTCTGTTAAAGGACTCTGAAAATACGTTTAAAATAAGGGCTAAAAAGTCTAAAAAAAGGTGCAGTGAAGGCCAGCGTTTTTGTAAAGTAAATAGATTTGTACTATAATTACGGCTTGTGATCTGTACTACAGGTCTTTCACGGACCTATTTCAGACACTAGTCCTTCACAACGAAAATGCTACACGTTAACATATTTAGTTCCTTTGTAATAGTTTTAAGTTGTGAAGGCAAATAAATGAACTTTTATTATTATTATTGTAATGCAAGGCTTGTCGCTCTGTTTGAAACCCGCCTTTTTATATTATGCTAATCCAATTTTCGTAATAACCTCCCTTTTTCTTATAAACAGAAAATGCAGTTATATAATAAAACCATAAAGTACACAAATAAAACTAATCATAGTGTAGAGTTAATAACCATTTATTACTAGTCTAACCTTATTCAATACTAGAGGTCCGCCCCGGCTTCGCCCGTGGTACTTATTTCGCAATAAAAGGTAGCCTATGTCCTTTCTCGGGTATCAAAATATCTCCATACCAAATTTCATGCAAATTGGTTCAGTAGTTTAGGCGTGATTGAGTAACAGACAGACAGACAGACAGAGTTACTTTCGCATTTATAATATTAGTATGGATAACGTCCCTAGGTCATACACAAACAGCATACAAATTACACACGTGCAAAGTTAATCCTAGGAATTTCATATAGGACCCTAGTTATTTAGCATTCATATACAATCTATATAGTATTTCTATAAAATAAAAATGAATCGCTAAATGTGTTGGTAAGCGCAAAACTCGAGAACGGCTGAACCGATTTCGTTAATTTTTTTTTTATTATATTCTTTGAAGTACGAGGATGGCTGATGTACCACGGGCGAAACCGGGGCGGACCGCTAGTTAACTATATTTTTCCAGATGACAGGATAATTAATTCTGTAGGATTAGGAACTTTAAATCCTTTTAAAGACTTTAATTGCTAGAAGCATTATCTTTGTAGACTTAAAAACAAAATGAATTAGTTCAAGGTTGAACCTTAATGTTCTAGAACATTTCTCTTTGTTCGACTGTCACGTAGTAACAAAGGGACGCCTTTAATCTAATGATTTGAATAATAATATGCATAATTTTATGTTCATCTAATTACTTACTTTTCTGTTGTGATAAATAATACAGTACAAAATTAACGTCGATAAAAATAAAACTATAATTAATCATTATGACAATTATGTATTTAAAAAATATCACGACATGTCATTGTTATTGTTGGTTATTCAAAAATGGCACTGAAACTGTACATAGGTTTTGGAGCTACCATGACACAGACAAACATATTATAGCTACACAAATAGTAAATAGCTCTACGTCCGGGTAAAAAGCAACATAAGCATTTAATGGTATAGATTTCTTCCCGCAACATGCGCCTGTTTGTTTTATTTATTCTGGTTTTATAGCAGATATAAAAATGCACTTAAATTTAACAGTCAAATCAGTATAACCTGGCAGCACGAAGGTAATAGATACTAAACTGTAACTCGGTTTACGGGTAGAATATTGCTGAAACATGCACAATTTGTTTAGTTAAAACGTCCTCGCTTCTAAATACTGAAAATGTTATCAACATTCGACCGAATGATAATAACGTCTCTCACCTGCACGTATCGTGGTGAAACTTAATCTATACTAATATTATAAAGAGGAAAACTTTGTTTGTTTGTTTGTAATGAATAGGCTCATAAACTACTGGACCGATTTTAAATTCTTTCACCATTCGAAAGCTACATTATCCACGAGTAATCTAGGCTATATATCATCATGCTAAGACCAACAGGAGCGGAGTAATGCGGCTGAAACCGCGCGGCACAGCTAGTATAAATACATATAAGTTACCCCGCGTTCCACTACACATATCGTGAAACATAAAATAAATATAATACATATTTTGGATATGTTATAATATGTTGATAACATCACCGCTACTCGAAACGGTGAAGGAAAACATGGTGAGGAAATTGGCATGTCCAAGAATCAAAAGATCAATGACAAGTGATATTATCTCCTAACCCGCACTTGGCCAGCGTGGTCGCCTGTACCCTCATAGTAAGCCTGTATCCCTCCACTGGGAACATAATTTAAACATAATAGATGGATCATTATGTAACATTTTTTGAAACTAATAAAGAAATTTTTCATTTTTTCATTTTCATCTAATAAGAGAGAATATTTTGTTTATGTCTATTTTGTTAATATTTTGGTATAATATAAATCTACATTCATACAATAGTTTTAAGTATATTTAGCAAACAAAACTTTTATGTACCTACACGTTAAAAGCCACTCAAAATTCTTCTTGAAATATTTTCGCTAGACAGTAAAACATTTTATTTTTAGGTGGAAAAGATGAGGCTCCCGATTCGTCGGAAGCTTTTATGTATGTTCCCTAATTATTCTAAATGAAGCCTAGACCCATTTAGAAAAATATTCCATTTTGAAAGAGTTCATAATATTAAAACCTCCTAGGTACTTTTGGGAGAAAAAACCTTGTCAGTTTCATCATTTTAGCAAACAGTAGAATCTAATATCTAATATTATATATTATAAAGGCGAAAGTTTGTAAGGATGTATGGATGTATGGATGTTTGTTACTCTTTCACGTAAAAACCACTGAACCGATTACAATGAAATTTAGCACACATATAGAGGGTAACTTGGATTAACACATAGGATAGTTTTATCCCGGAACGGGAACGGGAACTATGCGGGTTTTCCTTTGCAAACGCGGGCGAAGCCGCGGGCGAAGCCGCGGGCGTAAATCTAGTATAGGTATAATATAGTACACATATTTACCTGTATATTGGCTCTTATTATATCTATTATAGCCGGTCAAGATTAAAGAAGCTGTAAATACTCATAAAGTTATAATATTATGAGTCCCTTAATGGAAAAGCTGGAACGCTTATGGCATAGTTTATTAGATTATATTTTACGATATTATAACGCAAACACAATAATGATATTATATACCATGTTAGAGTTTTAATATTATAATTTTACTCTAATTAATAATATATTAATATTTAATATTTACGTAGCATACATTGATGTAGGCTTCATATACATATTATGTAATATTATATTTATACCAATATTTGTTCAATCAATGCGTATTTTGGGTAACTTTATTGGCCTCAGTAATTGGTAAGAAGGTAATTTATTAATATTTACTTGCTTTACTATTCCTATATTATGACATAAGAGTCAAAATATTATTTCTTTGTATGGAGTTATTATAAAAATATGTTTGTTATATTGTGCTTGTATATTGACATTTTCATTACGTTAGATATCTACAATGTATATGATATAGTATCTAGTATCTATAAACCAGTGGCCGGATTAAAAACAAAGTTGTTGTCAAAAATTCGCAAACAATCTCCCTTTTTCAACACCGCTCTGTCACAAAAACATATTTTAATCCTTCCCCATTGAAAAGTTGGATTTCGAAACTTCGTGTTCAACAAATGTTTTGACATTCTTTGCAAGTTTTCCTTTGCGGTTTGAATATTTTACTTCCTACTGGGTCCACACACAATTTGTCTTTCAGATGTATTTGCCTCGTTTTTCATAAACCACGTTGGACCTGTGTCTCAACCAAATGTTACAACGAATGTTCTAACGAGCGCTATAATGATATTATTTTATGAATTACTCGCACATTTCAATACTTTGACTTTAAATGTGCATTTACACATTCGTGCGAATAGCAAGGCGTATAACGAACACGCAATTGTAAACAATACTCTACCTATTCGCCTTGGGTTACGCGTATAAGTGTGTTATCGGTTTGTAGATCAGTTTTTTGGACGTAATCAAAGGGACGACGAATGTGTGAACATTGGTTCGCGTCGACACTAGTATACGAATGTTTCGTCGAATATATCATCGAGTCACGAGGCTGCGAACACAAATGTGTAAATGCATCATTAGCTATTTTCATAATTGGTTGCTATTCAATATTATATCAGGAGTGAAACAGGCTGAAGCTAAGGATGAAAATATGTATTGGGCGTTATCAACATGTTTTGTTAAAAAATAAGACCATAATTATTGTTTTGTATCGTTATTCGTATCAATTTAAACTTTGCATAAAATATAAAACGCTATAATAATAGCACTACATATTTTAAAATTTTAATAATCGCTCTTTGAAAATTTTCTAGTTAAGAAATTTTAAAATACCTACAGTAAAAACTTGAAAATTAAATTAATTTTAAAATTATAAATATTTTTCGTTAAATAGCTATGAAAGTTGCACCAATTTACACATAATTTATTGAATTTTTTATAGATTATTTTTTGTAGCAATTAAACCTTTGTACGAAAATTAAACTATAGTTATTAGTTATTACCTACGATGATTGATATCACGACTTCCGCCTGCAATTAATAAAACACTAAGATAATATTATTTCTGCCTATTTCTTATCTGCAGTTGTAAATCAACTTTTACTATAAATGACTCGTGTCATCAAGATGAATTCACCATTTTGATCCGCCATAATGTTCATTGAACTAAAAAGCCGCCGTAAATTTCACAATGCGATGGCAACTTTAGCGAAATTTCATAATTGTTAGAGTTATGCAACTCCACGGATGCTCTGTTCTGTTTGTGGATGTAAATACTAATTGTTTGTTGTGTGGTAAGTGTACCTAATGGAGCGTTATTAGTTCATCAAAATATTCATCGTTTAGATTTTAGTACAATCCATACTAATATTATAAATGCAAAAAAACTCTGTCTGTCTGTCTGTTACTCAATCACGCCTAAACTACTGAACCAATTTTCATGAAATTTGGTATAGAGATATTTTGATACCCGAGAAAGGACATAGCCTACTTTTTACCCCGGGACATAGGATAGGTTTTATCCCGGAAATCCCACGGGACCGGGAACCATGCGGGTTTTTCTTAGACTGCGCGGGCGAAGCCGCGGGTGGAAAGCTAGTTTAATATAAAATGTATGATGGGTGTTTGATAAACAAAATGGGGAATTAAAAGTAAACAACTTTCAATGCAAAACGTTTTACAGAATTTAACTTTTATACTTTAAGTCGTATTTCCATGGGGTTCAAATAAAACAAATAAATTTTCTTGTTCGCCAACAAAAATTTTAATTTAACTTATAACTTTTGCACCAACTGTAAACTAAGTATTCAAAATTGTTATTATCATAGAATCACTATCATTTATCATTTACCATGATCCAATAACATCTCAAAATATAGATATTAAGTCTTAACTGTAATAATTAACCAAACATAAGTTTTTATCACAAAAGTTATAACTAACACGGAAATAATTTCACTCACAACTGTACATTACAGAAACTTCGCAATCATACAAGTACCAACAAATTAAATAACCTAAGAGACATTTATACAACTTCCTTTAAACATGTCTCAACAGAATCGTATTTATTTGAAGTCGTTAGCCCGGAAAAGTAACTTAATACGTATAACATGATGTCGGGTGAACTGAGAACTAATGGAACGGCATCAGATGGCGGGACAGGACAGTTCCTTTATTTATACGAAACAAGACAGATATTTAACGTAGACTAGGTATTATAATAGTAATAATTTTCTAATTTGCATTTATTTAACACAATATATTCTAATCAATCCATACTATCCATACTAACATTATAAATGCGAAAGTAACTCTGTCTGTCTGTCTGTTACTCAATCACGCCTTAACTACTGAACCAATTTGCATGAAATTTGGTATAGAGATATTTTGATACCCGAGAAAGGACATAGGATAGGTTTTATCCCGGAAATCCCACGGGAAAGGGAACTATGCGGGTTTTTCTTTGACTGCGCGAGCGATGCCGCGGGTGGAAAGCTAGTTAGATATATATCTAATCCAAAAGTTGCAACCATAGATTCATCTAGTAGTAATCTATTTTCTGAAAAAAGCTTGTAACCAATAGAAGGGTATACAGCATGCTATGCATTAAAATACAATGTTCAATACTTTAATTTACTTTAATTTTGTATCCTTATTGTTCCTTAAGGTAATTTAAGTGTTGATACTTATTTTTGAAACTTGAATCTGAATAAATAAATATTTCGGGACAATTTTCACACACGGCAAGATCTGATCCCATACTAAGCTTTCGCTTGTGTTATGGAAACCAGATGGCTGATAAACATACATATATAATTTTAAATAAATACTTAATATAGATAATTAACACCCAGACACAGAGCAAACATCTATGTTCATCACACAAATATTTGCCCCGGGTGGGAATCGAACCCACGACCTTCGGCTTGGAAGGCAGGGCCACTACCAACCAAGTCAACCGATCAGTCAAAGAAAGAACTTATTTATGATTAATGTTCACGAAATTTTAGGCATTGGCCGACTATTTCAGTTATTAATAGCCATGAAATTATATTGACACAAACATTGAGTTGTTTTAATTAACGATATTATGGACTTGAGCGAAAATCAAATACATATCATTATCAGATTTATATGAACTATGCTATTCGATTTGCAAACCATAATTCAGATTCAAATTATGTATATTTATTTGGGATAAATGTATTGACAATTTGAGTAAATGTATCAACTTATAGCAGTTGTTAAAACTTTAATCATTAATGTAATACATAAGTAATTAGATTAACAGAATAATATTATGATGTAATGTTTTCTGTAGTCCATAATTATGTCTTTGAATTATTAATAAATAAATACATTTTTTTTTAATTACATACTTTTAAATACTATTAACCACGAGTAAAATTCAACTCCATCACAGATACTCGCTATTATCAACGTTTTCACGTTTTTACATTTTCACATTTTCACGTAATTTTCATACCTTATTATGTGTCCTTTTAACCGTCAAAAACACTAAAAAGAAAATATTCAGAAGCTGGCCACCAATGTTTCTTTTATATACAGGTAAATTCCTCTGTAAAAAATATACTTATTCTCAAATAAATTCCCCGGTTAGGGTTAGCGATAGCTTTTTAAATAATTCATAATATTACTGTCTTCAATTCCCTGGATTCTTTTTCAAAATTAAAATGATATTCATCCCTTATTAGACTCAATATTGAAAATTTCCAAGGAAGAAAATTATTGTTCGATGAACGTTTATTTTCAAAGGGATCAGAGGCAACGGGGCGAAATTTTCCCGCGCTTTTCCGACCTAATATCATGTTGAATACGCGATACTCAATATAAATTTATGATAAAATTTTCATTTTGTTAACTCTCAAATCTGAGATATTGTTAAAATGCATGTTATTGATATAAATGTTTTGTATAAACACAATGGAGAGGTTTATTGTATCTTTATTTTTATCACTACATAGGTAGTATAAAAACAAAGTAGCTTTCTCTGTCCCTATGTCCCTTTGTATGCTTAAATCTTTAAAACTACCCAACAGATTTTGATGCGGTTTTTTTTAATAGATGGAGTGATTCAAGAGGAAGGTTTTAGTATAATTTATAAGGTTTTAGGCAAAGCGGGCGAAGCTAGTTTTCATATATTTAAACTATATAATATACTAGAGGTCCGCCCGGTTTCGCCCGTGATACATATTTCGCAATAAAAGGTAGCCTATGTCCTTTCTCGGTTATCAAAATATCTCTATACCAAATTTCATGCAAATTGGTTCAGTAGTTTAGGCGTGATTGAGTAACAGACAGACAGACAGAGTTACTTTCGCATTTATAATATTAGTATCCAGGATGTATACAATCATCTTCATCATAGAGGTTATAATATTGAGATATTCAATTTAACGAATTCGTAATTATAATTAGTTATAAGTTTTTAATATTCAAGGCGAAAGAGAACGATTAAGAATAAACTCAACAAAATTTTAGTCGTACTGCAAATAGATTTTAATGAAAATTGAACTTATTTCACAGAACCTACCTACGTAACCTACTTTACGATAACAAATTATAGTTGAATATATCAAACAAGGCCATTGTGAATACGTACTTACACAAATCTATCTATATGTATAAAACTCAAAGGTGACTGATATAGTGATCTATCAACGCACAGCCCAAACCACTGGACGTATCGGGCTGAAATTTGGCATGCAGGTAGATGTTAGGACGTAGGCATCCGCTAAGAAAGGATTTCTTGAAATTCTTGCGGGAACGGGGAAAAACGGGGATGCACGATGCAAAGTCGTGGGCGGAAGCTAGTGTTTCATATGAATATGATAAAAATGATTTACATAATAAATGATATATTATTTCATCTTGTTTCAGACTGCTACGAAGGTAGAGACGCACGCGTGTAGACACGCAACAAAGAAGACTAATTTACACAAAAACCAGAACCAAAAAGTCATTCCTTGTGAGTATTATTTATTTTTATAACATTTGTTATAATATATTACTTTATAATCATTAGAACATAATCATTAGATTATTCTTAATGTAATGTTTATTTTTTATGTGTAACTCATTCATAGGTAGGTAATATTTTTTAACAATAGACCCAAAGTAGGATACAACAAACATGGATATAATTTTTCAATTTTTTTTTTCAAATTTATTGGGTTTTTATTATTCGTTTCCTTAATGATCTTAAATATTTAATTAAACATTAATCACAATCATACGTAACTAGCTGCGCTTCGCGGTTTCACCCGCTTGGCTCCGCTCCTGTTGGTCTTAGCGTAATGATATATAATATATATCCTATAGCCTTTCTCGATAAATGGGCTATCTAATACCGAAAGAATTTTTCAAATCGGACCAGTAGTTCCTGAGATTAGCGCGTTCAAACAAACAAACTCTTCAGCTTTATAATATTAGTATAGATTATACTATAAAACTATTTTCCCATTTTATTACCTACTTTAAAAAGTTAATTGCAAACGCTTAAAACCTAATTAAATTGGTAACCGAAAATTCCACAGCATAATTATAGCGAATGCTACTTATTTATATCATAAACGTGTGTTAATTATAGCCAAAATTGTATTTATACAAACTTTAATGAAAATGAAAATGGTTTAAAGACTATTCCATGAATAAAACAAAATAAATATATAACATGGCAATCAATCGTAATCCAATAAACATTGATTTAACACCAGATTTTCCAGATTTGCAATTTCAGCAAAAAAAATGCGTTCCTTTCAAACCATAAAACGTAGTTTTAAATTTCATAAAAAATATGTGTGATAATATGTAAGTAACCAGAATAATATTAACAACTGCGTAATTTATAAATGATTGTATTATTTTATTTCAAGCGAAATTCATTGCCTCCATCAAAGTATGCGAATTATATAAAAAAAAAACATGAACGAAATACGAGTCGTCGCGCACCGCCGCGTTCTAAATTGAAATAAGCGCGCGAATGGAAAACATTTACTTTTTCTTGTAATCAGCAAAGAGTTTATGTTATTTGCCAGTGTCAAGTGATAAAAGAAATTGTCTCTTTGTTGCCCTATGAAATATAATCTTATTTAATGTTTCTTTTTATTACAGCGTGACTATTTTTTATAATTATTTTTGTTTTCAGACGACTACAACAGAGTGGTGCTACAGACAGTTGATCGAGAGCCAGACTCCGATTATATTAATGCTTCCTATATAGATGTATGTACCTAATTAATTAATATTTAGTAGGTAGAGTTATAAAATAATAAGAATGCGTTTATTAAATACGATATTATTAAATCTTTAACTCCAAAAATGTGATTATGGTAGATTAAATATCAGTCAGAGCATATAATAAATTCAAATCCTAGCTCATAAATTCATAATTTGCCAGCATTTTTATACATTCTCAAGAACCTGACACTCTATCAACTCTTTGCTTGTCGGCGCCACAAATAATCGCATCTCCATTAATTTGAGCGCCACAGAACTGGAGCAAAGATCCAAAGTATATAACGCGACTTAATATTACTCTCTCGTAGTGTCTTCATCAGTGAGTAGAGACAAAACCTCATAGTACGTGACACGAATAGTAAAAAGGACCCACCATACAGAGCGAGCAGCCTCGCGAAGCAATTGTTGCACGGCTCGGGTCTATGTGGATGTAGCTTGGCCGAGGAAAATGACAGCTCATACGTTTTCCTTGGCCAAATCACTTTTTTATTTATTGAAGTGAAAACTTCTTTAGCGGCGTTGAGCACTTTTTCTGTAATGGGTATAAAATCTTAAACTCGCGTCAGGACACGTGACCTGATCGAAAAAGCGTAAGACGGATACCATTCCAAAATATCAAACATGCTCAACGTTAATAATCAAGTTTTCACTTCTGCCGGCACTCCCGGAGTGCAACCCGTCTTTTTGTTTTCTTTAGGTGTGTTAAGAGTAAAATTTCAAGGTCGCGTCATGGCAATATAGTCACGTCATGGATTAAGGCGAGAATTTTGGTATTTTTTAATCTTGCCAAAGAAGTTTCGCTTCTGGCACGTGTGTTCGGCACACACGCTCTTTTTTTATTTATTGTCAATAGGGAAGCACTTGACCACAATCTCGTCTGATGTTAACTAAGATGTGATCCGTCCAAACTGATTCGCGTCACTTCGCGAGGCTGCTCGCTCTGTGTATACCTGGCTTATGAGATATTTAACTGGTTCTTGGCAATCTTGATATCACGGAAACCACTCCGTAGATGTTACAAAAGTATTGGTGCGTTCCGTTTTATTCGGGTCTTGTTGAAGGTCCGTAATGAGTCATGTGGGCGAACTTATAAGGTACTTGGGATTAATCGACTTGGAACCGCTTCGTTTAAGTGTGTTGGACGTGATTTCTTTTTTTCGTCTTTTTCAAAGGACGAAGGATATAAGAAGGTTTTGTAGAATCGTATACGAAATTGAAGACTTAACCAGTTTTTAATGCAGTCTAATCATACTTTTATGCGAATTATTATAAGAAATAATCGATTGCAATATACAGGTTGTTTTTATTAGTTTGAGATTACAATAAAATTATTTTAATTTATTGTCATTTAAAATAATAATATGAATACTTTGTCAGTAAAAGCGCAATCACTTTAAAATATTCACAAAAATAAGAATACTTTTTCAACAGGAACTCTTTGGTTAGTCACCCTGGCTGGAAACAGATTTAATAAAAACGTTGGCGCCAGAAAATGGCTCGATTAAATACAGAACGATTGTCTTTTGTTCAATTTATTAAAATGACAGTTTCTTCGATGCATATTAATATTGGACTGCTTTTTGTCCAATTTTTGTCAATGTTTTTAGCGAGTTACTCGATTGTTAAGCGTTTTACAGTTTAAAAAATATAGGAAATGGTTTTTCATGAATTTGCTGTAAGTTTTTTGAAAATTTTAACGTTCATTGTTGTTGATAAAGTTGAACACATGAGGGAATAAAAAATATAGATTAATTTATTTTTAAATTTATTCTAATATATTAAATAATTGTTTTTGTTCACAGAGTATATTAAAACCAAACGCATACATAGTGACTCAGGGTCCAACAGAGGAGACCGTAGTATCATTTTGGCGAATGATATGGCAGGAGCGAGCCGCGGCTATTGTTATGCTGACCAAGACATTCGATTTTATAAAGGTACTATTGTGTAGTATATTTTTTTCTAATTTCTACCAAAAATATTTTTAATGGATATCTAGTTACGTCGAAACTTAAAAGCAGATAAAACATAGAAGGTTCATACATTTCTACGAGTAGGTACCAAAAAAGTAATACATGTTATTACATGTATAACAATATAAACCACTTATAAGTTTGGTATAATTTATAGCTCTACATTATTGGAAAACCCTATCAAATAATATATCCGGATACCGGGACATGGTCCCTAATTCAAAATCTATAATTGGTTATCCAGAACCCAAAACGAACGGTAACAGATGTCCACTAATTGTTAGCCATGTAATTAAATCGTGATTGGTTATCAGTCGCCACCCTCTATTCGATACCCGGGGGAAATAACTACTAACCTAGAAAACACCACAAAGACCTCGGGGCTTAGTTTTCAATAATAAACAGATATAATGAAGCGGAAACTCATAAGGTTATAGTGCCTATATTAGTAAAACGTATCGATAGGTAATTTCCTTGGTTGCTCTTATTTTTGCTCACGATAGTTGAATCATAAGATGGTATCTTTGACTTGGTAATCGTGTGTGCCCCTTTTAAAGATCGAATGCTGCTTCGGTAACCTATCCCTTTTTACTTACACACCTACACCTTTTCACTTATAATACCATTGGCGGAAATCATGAGAACGCGAGATTCTACGTAGCCAAGTGAACTTATGAATTTGACAAGAGCATTTACGTAAACCGTGCGTACATGAAAACGGTCGAAGTAACTCATTATACGAGCGATACAGTACACACCGCTCGCGAACACCTACCTACTACCGCGTAAATAAATTTACATACATTTAAGCGTCAAAACGACGTGAGAATTTTGACGCAAATTGTAATAACGGTGTTCCATTTGCAGCAATCCCCTTTCATCACAATTACGTTACAATTTGGGTGAACCCTTCGCAGGCTTTGGAGGCATTAGGGCTCGATTTGTTCGTAAAAACACGACGTACTTTGAAGTTTAATGGCCCTTTTTTATCTGTAACTCTGATAAGTTACTTAAAAATATGAATATGCAATATTATTATAATAGGTAGTATAAGTGGACGAATAATAATGATTACAATGTGGTAGAGTTCATATTATGAATATTATGGGAACGATGATAAAATTGTTATTATTTATTCATTCCAAATGGTATTTTGATTCCCGGTATTACATCTACAAAACAAAATTAAGCTCGCTTTTTTAAATATACTATACCAAACATAAATAAATAAACATTGGATTATAATTTGACACCACACTATTTACATTAAGCTAGCTAAACAAACATACTTTTTCACACATCTATTTTTATACGTTACATATTATGTATATGTACACTAATAAATAGAATGTAAAATTATTTATATGACATCGTAATATCCTGGAATACACAAAAAAATTTCATAGAAAATTCGCTGTGATTATTGTCTGGCTAACGAAAGATGAGACTGGAAAAAGGCGGCAAATTCAAAAAATCAACATATGGCAACTTAGGTTATAGTTGGAAATATAGTTTTAATACTTTTATTTATTATTTTCTCTTACGAGCAAAAAAAACAACAAACTCTTCATCTTTATAATATTGTTTTATGTAATATACTTAGTACAGTTAAGTGATACAGATAGACAAAAAGAACACCGAATGAAAGCAAGAAAAAACACAATAAAAATACAATTAAATTTTGTTTAATCAATCAAAAAATTCAACCGCGAGTGAATAGTAAGAATCACTATCATTATCTCTGACTCTTATTATGAACCCTTCCATTTCTGCAGTTATACCATCTCGTTTTTTATACTATCTTCCAACACGAATAACATGGTCCGGTCATAGAAGAAATCTCGTCAAGATACTGATTTTGTGTCTTTAAACATTTTGAACGAAACAGATCATTCAATTTTTTTTTATTATTGCTTGAATAGTTTATAACTGGACTATTGGTATCATCCATGTTACTTGCAAAATAATAAATATTAAACAATGCAATCAAAATGAATAGTATCAAAATATCAAAGTCACACTTAACAATGCATTGAGATATTTCACGTAAACACTCTTGTTTTTCCTTGAAAACTGAAATGAAATGAAATGAAATGAAATGAAATGAAATGAAATGAAATAAATTTATTTGTCCATTATATGATTTACAATTAATGTACGACAGTGTCAGTAACTACATCTCTTTCAACTTGTTTCTTTTCAAATTTACTAATCATAGTAAAAAGAACCTTTTTTAAGTCGCATTTCAATGTTTTCGCCTCGTTTTCAATTAGAAATCACTAATATCGCGGAAATAATTTTCACGTTGACACATCAACAACTCAGGTTTTAATAACAATTACGTAATTATAAGTGTTGCCATATAAATTTTCGAAATAAAAAGCCAGTCTCATCTTTCGTTAGCCAAACTATATAATAATTCGATTTGCTAACAATGCGTGTTCTAACAAGCCTGTAATATAAACTTAATCTTATACGCAAATAACACGGCTCGTGAGTAATTTTAATTGATGTACATTAATTTAAGGATATTCTGAAATTTCTTCTAGTAAGTATATCGATTTTCATATCGCCTCAAGCAAATATGTTGATTTTAGTCATTAAAATGTTCTTTGTTGTTTCGATCATTCGATATGTATCTTTACTTAACGTGTGTTTAAGTAAAAAACATCACATTTTAGATAATAATTGCGAATTTCATGTGTAGTTAACAAGAAATTCGAAACCCTCTTTTTTGTTTTTTACGTTCGATAGATAACAATATTTTTAAAGCTTTCACATAAAATAATCAAGATTATTTTCTAATTTAATAAAAATAACAGTACAGATATTTTACATCTAAATCTCGAAATTCTCTTCAATTCTTGATAACTAACTTCATAGCCTATGTTTCCTTTTACCTAACTAAGTTTCAAACATTGCAATACAACATCTACATACATACAAAATGTACAAAAGTATGTCACATGCACCTAAGTATAAAAATGTCGCAAGGTTGCAAACATTAGTGTTACATAAGTTTGAAATATTATCAATTTTCTCTATTTAACCGTGTCGCTGGAAGGCAATATTTTCATGGGCTATAAAACCCAATGCTGTCATAGTTTATGATAAAAATTCTCGATTTTTGGCACGAGTAACTTTATGCAACCTTTGTATTTGCTCTCTGCTGTGCTATTTACCTGTTATGTAATTTTATTTATAGTGTTTCGAACTACAAAGGTTATAGAGCGACACAGTTAACTGGTGTGTAGAGAAGCTTCAATATATTACTTACTGTTTGAGTCACGAATTTACATGAAATTAAAACATCAACTTTGTATGTAAGTAGATCTTATAACTACATTCACATGAAATTAAA
Organism: Colias eurytheme; assembly: GCA_907164685.1. Classification (NCBI taxonomy): domain Eukaryota; kingdom Metazoa; phylum Arthropoda; class Insecta; order Lepidoptera; family Pieridae; genus Colias; species Colias eurytheme. Next base: position 13,318 of record CAJQZN010038641.1, on the reverse strand, counting down.
ACATCGTAGTAGCAATATATAAACAGTAAACACCTTTTATACCTAGCATATTGCTTAGAAATTATTATATCTAATAATTTCAACTCATCTTTTATATTCGAAATAGTTAAGTATATATACCTTAAATTAATAAATTCGCTATTAATAAGCGATCTTTAATCTTAAACTTTTTAAATTAAAACAATGACCTATTTGAACTCTCTCCAGCAGGAGTATTGTAATTTCAATCCAGTAATTTTTACACGATTTCTCTCTTACTATAAAAGAAACTTAGTTATTTCTATTGAATAATCTTTTTTTTTTTCAACCTTATAGGCACTTCTCGTCATCCCGAAAAACTTCCCTATGTTTTGTTATGGAATAAACTGAATTTATTATTATATTTGGCAGGTGATGTGCGTCCAATACTGGCCGGCGAGTAAAGACAAGGACGAGACATATGGCGATATAAGTGTAGGAATAGTGCAAGAGGAGGAACTAGCTAACTTTCACATACGGACGTTCCGGCTTTACAAAACGGAGAAAGACGTAAGTATACATATTAACTATTATGATTTGTTAGTGTAGTATTATTTGATGATGACAATAAAATTCTTTAAAAATATAATATTTTAAAGAATAGAAAAATAATTAGTGGTGCTGTTAACTATAGGCTATCTTATCAATTGGATATGTGGTCATGAAAATCATGATACTTAAATTTTCTACTGTAGGCATCAGTTTTCTATTTATGTTTACTCATACTTATACAGCTCTACCACCGATATTAGAATACTATGCTCTACCAATTATAATTTAGAAAAATTATAAATATTTAAATGACTCGATAAGATATAATATAGATATTAGATATGATTGAACATAATAGTATGTCTAGAAAATTGAAATGAAATAAGCACATTTTAATCTACTATTCGGATTTCCATTCCTTTTCATAACAAATACACAGTTAAAATCCAAAAACTAAAACATAAAGCTAACCCACAGTCTAAAAGCGAATAGAACCTCTTATCCCCGTTTCAATCGGGTTATTTCCAGGATCTTTTACAGCCCAATTACTTACAATCTCCAGGACTGAGGCATTTTCACAACAATGCACGGTACCTAATGTTTCTATAGAATTCTCAAGAGCCCATTGTTAACTCGTTTGCTAAGGCCAATCTTTAACATAATAGCAGCGAATTGCATGTATCGACCGTGCTTTCAATAAGTTGAATATTCTAATAAATTTTATGTTTAATATTATTTTCGCTGAAAAAAATACTACACTTCTTTATTTTAACTTTTTTTTTAATGAACAAAGCTGACTTTAGATGTAGACTTTCTGCATAAACGGAATAGTCAATAAAAGTTATTTTAATGTACTTATTAACGGTGGTAGTATGTCATGAAAATCGTTAACTTTAATTTGTACTAGCGGTCTGCCCCGGCTTCGCCCGTGGTACATATTTACGTTTTCTCTACATAAAAACCATCCTCGTACTTCAAGGAATATAATAAAAAAAGAATTATCGAAATCGGTTCAGCCGTTCTCGAGTTATGCGCTTACCAACACATTTTGCGATTCATTTTTATATATAAGAAGATTAATTAATGAATAATTTATATGTAATAATTGTTCTCTATGAAAAACACAAATTTATACAAATGTAGCAATGTAAATAAACTTACAATTGTTCTGTATGTTTTCAATTCTTTAGAATAAATTAATTAAAGAACTAGCGGTTGCATTTTAATCTATAGATCAAGACTCCAACATTCAGTTTGTAGCTTCAGTTGAAACGTAATGAAATATTTTGCAAACTTAAATAAATTGCTTTGTGAGCGCTCTATTTATTTATTGTACAAAGTAAGTTAATTAAATTTTATGTTGTAACGAAATATACTGGCGAGTGGCGAACTTGAGTTTTTGTAAATAATATTATACTTATGGAATAAGGTATAAATTAAGGCTAAGGATACAAAAGAGTTATTTAAGCTTTTGGTTGTCTTTGTATTTTGGTCTTCTATAAAGAACTAACTTTGAAATTATTTTATCTCCTGAAATATAATAAAAATAAGTGCTTTGGTACATTAAAAATGAAAAAAATACAACATATTTTCAGAATATTTATTTATTATCCAACGTTATATTACACTAGATATCCGCCCGCGGCTTCGCCCGCGTTTTCAAAGGAAAACCCGCATAGTTCCCGTTCCCGTGGGATTTCCGGGATAAAACCTATCCTATGTGTTAATCCAAGTTACCCTCTATATGTGTGCTAAATTTCATTGTAATCGGTTCAGTAGTTTTTACGTGAAAGAGTAACAAACATCCATACATCCATACATCCATACAAACTTTCGCCTTTATAATAGTATTAAGATTATCTTAAAACACATACTTATATTAAAAAGAGGTAAAGTTTACGACTTTATATATTTGTACGGTATCTTCTAAGTGAGTACTTCGGGGCTACCATGGATGGTGTCATAAAGCAATATTATTTCCAGTGTGAAAAAGTGATGTCACTAGACGACCTATATAGCCATAATACTGCTTTAAGACCCCTTGGTACACGGGCTAATCGGATCATGAACCACACAACCAGAAAGCTTCTCTATTCAGAAGTGTTATAGGCTATTTTTCTTTACCCTCCGCTTGCCGATTGTCATGGCAAGCGGGTAGCTCTTATTCTTCTTCTTTTTTGTCTACAGCGGCTAATAAAATCCTCAATTCTGTAGGTGGTGGTAGAAGAACGGTTCCTTCTACAGTTCCACTACACACAATGGCATTCACATACATGTCCCTTTGGCAATGCTCTTCTGGAGTTCAGGAGACGAGTCCGGGCTGTGGTGGGAAGACGATTGGTGTCCAGCTCTGCGACTGGACCTATGGTAGTACATTGCAAGTAAGTATTTATGTTTTTATTACAATTAAAGGGTGTTTCACTCTGATTTTCTTTTTACATAGTCTTATTTTGAGTCACTTAGGTAATAGGAATAAATTACAATGATTGTTATTTTGTTATCATTAAATTCAATTTAATATTATTCCATTCTAATCCTGAAAAACTACTTGTGAAAATTGATTTTAATAATTTAATTTTATTTATAAAACGTATATAAAAAACGGCAATATTTTATTTATAAGCAAAATATTGCCGTTTTACCTATGCCTGTGTGTCAATATTTCATTTACAGGTTATAGTGAAATAAAAAACCCCAAAATCAAAAAATGATTAATTTTGAATATATTATACTCAAGTCTTGAACCGTAAGATTCCCCTTTGTAAATATTAATATATGTAGGTAATACGTTGGCCTATTTTTAATACATATTCGCGAACCGATTTCATTTTGATATAAATAAAATAAGAAAATATAGTGCTGAAACAATGAAACAGTCCGTAAAATAATATGCCCGAGATTGATTGTTATTACTCTTGGTAATATGTATATTCAATATCTTTTATATTCAGAGTTGTACATTTTTATAACATTTCTTATAATATGAGAGAATAGTTCTTTCTTTGACTTACCTTATTGGAATATTGGTTCTTATCTGAAATTTTGATAGGTCTGAAAGATTGAAACAAAAAAATGCTTATTGAGTGATTTTGCATGTTGTGATGTGTCTATATCCCTATGTATGCTTAAATCTTTAAAACTACACAACGGATTTTGATGCGGTTTCTTTTAATAGATACAGTGATTCTCGAAGGTTTTAGTATATAATTTATTAGGTTTTAGACAAAGCGAGCGAAGTCGCGGGCGGAAAACTAGTAGATAGTAAAGTATAAAATGAACCCAGAAAGTTAAATTTAAATAAATATTATAAGTCAAGATTCAGATCTTATCTATCAAACGAAACTTTACGAATAAATTGCTGATGTTCAAGGCTCAAGCTCTACTTAAATATTTATATTGTTAATGAACTTGTGGTGAATTAAAACGGTAATAGATTGAAGATCGGATAGCTGAGGGTCGGTGCCCGGTTGGCATAACATCTCAATTTAACCCGCCTTTATGTCGCATCGTCATTTGGAATGGAAGCAAGTTTGAAATAATGCAAATATCTATAGGATACTATGAAATAATGGAATCGTGGTCGTTTAAGTTATAATAGATAGGGTCGTTAAAATAATGGTGAGACGAGGTTTATAAAAAGTAGAACTATTGGGAAAAGGTAACTCGTGATCATTCACGATTCTGGCATAACTATAATAAATAAAATAAATAAAATAAAATAAAATAAAATAAAAAGCCTTTTATTTTCTACTTAAGCATTTTTACAAGTTTCAATTATTTAAAACAGTTTTTTTTTTTTATCTATGATATACCTAGTTACATTTAGTTCATAAATTTATACATTTAAAAAGTAAGTTCTGTTGTATTATATTATGTAGTAAGTATAGCCGTTCATTTGTTGTTTAAATACAATTTTTACTGTATGTTATATATTAATTATGTACATATTTATACACTTATATTTTCATTATACATTGTTTGTAGAAACCCCATATTGGGTAAAGGCCTCCTCCAAAGATGCCCAACTTTCTCTGTCTTGTGCAATCATTTTCCAGTTTGGACCGGCAGTCCGTATGATCTCGTCTTCCCAGCGAGTCACTGGTCTTCCTCTATTCCTTTTGCCTATCGGGCCTTTCCAAAAAGTTACTTTCGTGGTCCATCTCTCGTCCTCAAGCCTCGCAACATGTCCAGCCCATTTCCACTTGAGTTTTTGTGCATAGTTTAAGGCGTTGGTGGCTTTGGTTATTGACCTTATTTTTGTATGTCGTACTTTGTCTATTTTCTTTATATTAAGCATGCTTCGTTCTAGTCCTCGTTGACATGTTGTGACTTTCTTTTTTAGGTTCGAGGTGAACTTCCAGGTCTGGCATCCGTACGTCAAACATGGTAGAAGGCTTGAGTTCATAACTTTCGTTTTTAAGAATGTAGGAAGGTTACTTTTAAAAATTTCTTTCATGCTCCAATATTTATTCCAAGTCTGTTGTACTCTTCTCTCAACTTCCGATTCGTTGTTTTTCCTATCAAAACTTATTCTCTTCCCTAGGTATATGTATTTATCGGTATAGTCCAGTGGCATTTCATTTATTGTTATTGGTCTTCTCCTGCTGTTTGTCATTATCATGGTCTTGGTAAGATTCATCTCCAATCCCACTTTATTACTAGCTAGATGCAATGATTCTATCATGCGCTGTAGCTGAGAGCCAGTTTCGGAAAACAATACTATGTCGTCCGCAAATCTTAAGTGATTCAGATAGTCACCCTTTATGTACAATCCCGACCTGCTCCAGTCTAACTTGCTGATGATCTCTTCCAGGATGGCTATAAATATTTTTGGAGATAGCGGGTCGCCCTGTCTGACGCCTCTCTTTATAGGAAAGCTAGGTCCGAGGGTTTCTAGCTTTATTCTACCCTTGTTATTAGTATATATGCTTTGGATGACCTTTATATACACGTCTTCTACTCCTTGCTGTTTTAAGCTTTCCCATATACTTCTGTGTGTTACCATATCAAATGCCTTGCGGTAGTCAATAAAAGCTATATATAGTGGCCTTTGTTGTTCTTGGTACTTTTCTATTATTAGTTCAATTGTGTGGATATGGTCGGCTGTAGAGAATCCTTTCCTGAAACCAGCTTGTACTGTCGGCTGTTTTAATTCCAGTGTAGTACTGATTCTTTTATTAATAATGGATGAAAAGAGTTTGTAGAGGCTAGGTAACAAGCTTATTGGTCTGTAGTTACCAATATCCTTCGGGTCGCCTTTTTTGTAAAGAAGAACGATATTTGATTCTGACCATTGAGAGGGTGTTTCAGAAGTTTGTAAAATTAGGTTGAATAGCTTTGTTAATGGTACTGCTAGTATTTTGTGTGATATTTTCAGTAATTCGTTTGTGATGTTATCGGAACCAGGGCTTTTTTCTAATTTCAAACTTTTTATTGCTTCGATGACTTCCATTTCATAAATTGGCTTCACATTACTATCAGTTACATTGGTGGATCTTGATATTGTATTTTGTTTATTATCGCTGTATAGTTTTCTGTAGAAGTCTGTGGCTACATTTATAATGTCAGATCGTTTGTACACAGTTCTATCTAGTTTCTCGAGTCCTTCTATCCAAGTCCTGCTTGTTTTGAGATCCTTAAATGCCTTCTTTGTACTTCCTGTGTGTTTTAAGTGTTTTTCTATTGTATTTTGTCTATATGTGGCGTAGTCCCTTTTTATGTATTTATTTGTTATTTTGTAGAGAGCCGAGAGTTCGTTTTTCATTGATCTAGTTTTATTTTTTGTTCTTTGTAAGTCTTTTCTTCTTTTTAGTAAAAAAGCTGTGCGATCTGTTAGTATTCTGTGTTGTTTATGAGATTCTCTTCTATCTTTTCTAACTTTTTTCAAGCTCTGGATGATAGCGTCTTTTATCTTGTCGTAATAGTTTTGTACTGAGGTATTCTGCCAGTTTGTAGTTGGGTAGAGTAGCATTTTCTCTAGGTTTTCTTTATATCTGGTTATTTCTTCTTCGTTCATTAGTTGGGTTACAGGCTTGTTTGTGAAATTAGCTCTGCTTTTCATTTGTTTAGAAATATTAACTGATGCTCTTATTAGCCTATGGTCTGACGGGTAGTTAACGTTCATGACTTCAAAATTTTGAAAGTATTTCCTTTGGTTGGATAGCATATAGTCGATCTCGTTTTTGTGTTGCCCATTCGGAGATCGCCAAGTCCATCTTCGATTAAGCTTTTTCTTGAAACACGTGTTGATGATGGTTAGGTTATGCTCACGAGCATAGTCCACGAGTCTCTGCCCTCTGTCGTTTCTTACGCCATAACCATGTTTCTGCACTGTGTGATATTCTCCTTCTTGGGGAGCACCGACTTTCGCATTAAAGTCACCCATTAATATAAAAGTATTATATGTTGCTTGTATTGCCCTGTCAATGGTTTGGTAAAATTCCTCTATCTCTTCCTCGGTAGCGTTGTCAGTCGGGGCGTAAACTTGTATTATAGATAGCTTGAATCCTTGAAAATTTAAGTTTAACATTGCTACACGATCTGTTAATCCAATGAAACTCTCTATGTAGTTTTTATGTAGCTTTTTTATAATGAAGCCTACTCCGTATTTACCGGGTGTGCGTCCTATGTGGCAGAGTATAAGGTTATCATATTCTTCTATTTTATTTCCAAGTCGCCTCACTTCTGAAATACCTATTATATCGAAATTTATCTCCTTAATTGCTTCTTCCAGTTCCAGTAAGCGATCGTATGTCGACAGGGTTCTGACGTTATAAGTTGCTATTTTAAGTTGTGTTAAACGTTTATTTATTTTTTTCTCTATCTGTATGTTTTTTTTTGGAGGGTTGTGGTCATTATCTCCCACGGGGACCGGCCGGGTTGGGAGAGTTTTATCTTTTTTTATTATAAGTTGGTTTTTGTTGTTGTTATTGTTTTGTGTATAGTTGAGTCGCTCGATGGTATTCGCGGTGGTATTTGGCGTTTCGATTAGTTGCTATTCTAGGCTGCTTTGATTAAGTCCTGGGCTTTTTCTTGGTTGTGGGGTCCGCTTTATGTAAGATGACATGGATGTGGAGGGTGTCGGTTTTATGTTCGTAGTAGTTTTATTTTTGTTTAGAACGGCGCTTGGTGAAAGTGTAAATTTAGATTTCTTTTTAGTTTGATTGCGGTCGACCGTCCCTGTTAGTGCAGAGTTGGACCTTGAGTGTTCTGGAGGGCTAGCAGAGAGGGCTCGTTCCTGGTTAGAGTTCGAGCTTTCTTTTACGATCAAGCGATCGTATTTTAAGATGGCTTTATTACCCTTCTCTCTTTGTTCTTTTAATTGGGGTATTAATTCCTTTCGTGCTTCTAAAACTTTACGTGAAAAATCCTCTTTTATATAAGAACCTGATCCGTTTAGGGCTGATCGGCGCTGTAGGATTGCTAGTTTTTTTCCATAAGTCGTAAGTGTTAATCGGATGGGTCTCGCCTTTGTATTTTTCCTTCCGATTCTCCCAACAAACTGAAAATCACGCTTTTCGCACTCCAACTCTAACTTAAAGTTTATAATTTGTAGCAATATGTCTTCCAGTTCCGAATAGCTTTTTTCTTCTTCTGATATTCCAAAAAATATCTAATCTAACTATAATAGTATGTAGATAAATAATTTGGGTTAGAGTAACTATAATTTCTACAATAGTACATCATTTTCTAATAAAGAAATATATTTCATAACAAAATATACTAAGTTAAAGAAAGTGTTGTTCTAATAGTTGTCATAGTTTAACGAATTTTCACTTATAATACCACAAGAGCTTCAAAATTATCGGGTATTTTCCGATAGGTTCGTTGCAAACAAATGAAGGAGCCAAGTTTTTAGTCAAGGTTAAAAAATCACGAGCGCGAAGCGCGAGTGATTTTTCCTGAAAAACTTGACGACTTTATTTGTTTGCAGGGAACCTTGAGGGAAATGCCAGATAATTTTGAAGCTCGTGTGGTATTCGGGAGATTATTTTTCCGTCCCAAATGTCGGCCAATAATTTCACAATTGAATTGAACCTGTCAGTTTGACGTCAACGACCAGAGAAAATTTTCAAAAAATTATCAGTATAATACCATGTAGGTTGTACCACGTGACGTCGAATGGTGCAATTCTATTGGTCGATATTTGGGTCGAAAAAATAATCATAGAAAAACGTACAGATCAACAGGTATAAATACACACGCGCGTTGCTAATATCTGGTATACTTATAATATTTATGTTTTCTTTCATAGTGATGGTGGTGGTCGATCCGGAGTTTATCTGGCAGTTGACGCAAATTTAGAATTGGCTGAAGAAGAAGATTGTTTTGACGTGTTTGGATATTTGAAAAAACTGCGCCAATCACGGAAAGGACTTATTGAAAATGAGGTAATTCTTAGCGCATATTTAAGTAGCTTTTATGCTTTATAAATGTAGATCAATAATTATATAATTTTAGATAGCATAGAAGATAATTGATGAAGCAATGATCCAATAATCTAGCAAATTATATAAGAAAATATTAATTTTCTAAGAAAAACGATCAAGTTAAATGGAATATTAAGTAATGGACTATCTAATAAATATAGAAGCCGTGTAATAAATAAATGGAAAAGGAATTAGTTCCATGAATGATGTCATGAACAGTATTCCATGAAACATGTGAAACTATTTCTTAATATAGAAATTAAAATAACCTGAACCTGAATATGAAACGTCTACCATAAAACCATATCGATGAAACTTAGAAATTTGAAATTTCAATATAATTTAATTTATTTCTCAGAGAGTAGGTACTTGATTAAAATTGTAGAGAAAAAGAGAAAGAATAATTAATTAGGTAGGTAATATATTTTTACGATTACCTGGAATTTTATCGATATGCATCCGCGTCAAAGCAACCAGATAAATAAAGGATGAATATATTTTTAAACACGTGCGTAAAGTAATTAATTGTTTAACTTGTTTTTAAATTAACTGACGCAAGAATAATAGGAAATTTAATTATTAATCAATCAACCTTAGTTTTGAAAGGACGAATACATAAGTATGTAGAAATATCTAGCCTATTTTGTCTAGAATATGTCTCTTACATAATGATAACCATGAAATTGAATACAATTTTCTTCGTTTTATTTTAAATTATAGTAAATATGATATATTTTGTGTATTTATTTGCACGTCTTCTTAATTTGCAAGTTATCCCAAGTCTCCCTGCTTCTCAAGTCTAATCGTCATAATATCAAAAGCTGAGGAACGTCTTACCGCGCCTCAGTTCGCGTAATCCGCAGTCGTTTCTCAGCGCCGCAATTATTCATGAATTAATTAATTCCATCCATATTAATCTCTTAGATAATCCGTTGAATACTATTTTCATAAAGTATATAAAGTTTGATTATCGGTACTAAATATTTTTTGGTTGTTTTTTCAAAGTCTTGTAAAGTAGACACGAAATAAAATTGTTTTCTTTCGAAGCTCTAATAAAAAGCCCCTTAAATAAAAATACTAGTGAATAAGTTTCACTATGAAAATAAGTCTCTACTAAAAACTCTAGTATAACTTTAAATCACTTTATGTCATTGCATTGGTTTATTTTATATCATAGAAAACCTATGCGAGCTTTTGTGTGTACATTTTGATGTACACTTACTAACTTACTTTACCTTTGCCTTTCTCCCAACAAAACTTATAAAATAAACATTCAAAAAAATAATACTAAATTATGCATTACTAGGCTACCTTCCCTATTCCACTACTAACAGTAATACGTGTTTATTTCTTGGTGAAATAAATAATACTAAAAGCTTCTTTACCCCTGCACCGTATGAACACACAAGTTCGTTTACGACACGCTAGAGGAGCACGTAGTGTGCAGGGTATCCTGGTTCCCAGTTTCAGATCTCTCCTAACATCAACATTCTATTTTCAAATCATTTCACAGTTACCTATGTAAATTGTAGGCAACGTACATACTTTAACTTCTCCCTTACCGTCAACAAAACTAAACACATAAACAGCAATTCTAATAACTTCCATACAAATTTTCACTCTAGGAACAATACAAATTCGTATACGACACGCTAGAGGAACACGTAGTGTGTGGAGTCTCCTGGTTCCCAGTATCAGATCTCTCTCAACGTCTCAAACAGAAGTCCCAAAGAGACCCGGTGACCAAACTCAACGAGTACCAGAAGGAATATCAGCAGATTTGCAAGCAAACCCCCAGATTTACGATTGGAGATTGCGCGGGAGGCCATAGAGGGGATAATAGAGAGAAGAATCGGGATGTTCTTGTTGTTCCACGTAAGTTTTGTTCTTAAATTGCTTTATTAATGAAATGTTATAAGTTATTTTGTGTAATATTTCTTGTAATATCAAAGGAAGAGGGAGATGTTCTACCACAAACATTTAAATGCTTTTTATGTTGTCTTTATGACAACTGTAGAAATTGTTAGTGAATAAATATTTTTGATTTTTATTTGATTTAAGTTTTTTTATTTAAAAATTAATTTAAATTTAAATTTTATTTTGGAAAGTAGCATTAATTATTGTGTTATACACAATAAGGTTTATCTCTATTATACAACTTTGAGTGATAAAACTTTTAATTTTGTAAAGTGATACTTGTGTTTTGAACCATTATAATAATATGCTATATTAATATGTTTAATGTTTATGCCTTGTGATACGATACTTTTATTATGAAAAATCATACGTTTTGATAGATATCAATAAATTCGAGAAGAACGCTTTGCTTTATGTTTTTAAAGTTACCCGAAAAATGCTAACGATCTCTCTGCTCAAAATGAATTCAAAAACTATCAAGTCAAATTTGGTTTCATAAATACTCAATAGTATGAACCCAATAATTGATAGCTTTTTCTCGTGACTTTGATACTACTATTTACTTCACATGCACGTCAGCGTTGTGTATTTTATTTTTAGTTTCAATTAAAATGTTCATGTTAACATGTTTCGGATAAAATTTATTCGATGTGAGAATGAAATTACTTTATAAACTTGCTACATGAAACTTTTTTGTGATTTTTAATTAAACTAAAAGCACATTATGCGTTCATCAAAGAGATCCCATTTAATTATTAAAGTTAAAAGAGAAAGTACAGATAATTTATACATGGATACACTTTTAATAGTTGTATTTAATTTCAGCTGATAATTTTCGTCCATACTTAACATCATTTCAAGGGAATAGTTTTACGGATTATATCAACGCAGTATTTGTCGATGTAAGTATTTTTAACATTTTTTTCTGTTATTGTATTTTGTTCGAATGATGTAAGTTATTCAATTTTAAGTATAAACGATAACGGGGCGTCCATAAATTACGTGAGGTTTTTTTTTTATTTTTTGCCGAGACCCCTAACTAGGTTAGATGAGATTTGACCCGACTCCCTCCCCCCCTAAAACATCTCACGTAATTTATGGACGCTCTAGCTGCCATTGTATTGTTGCAAGCAAATTACTATTTCTTAATTAATCACTAACCAATACTCAACCAGATATAAAATTGATAATGAAACGAAAACACAAATAATATGGTTTATTATATTTCCAAAATTATACAGAAAATTATTGTATTAGCACAATATTTGTTGACGCGTAAATCTAGGCTGGTTATGCGGTACACCATCTTTGTTGTCTCAAAGCCAATGTTACGTTTGGTATCATAATTGGATATTAATTATACATTTATATAGATATAATAAATAATAATATTTGTAAAAGGATTTAATATTATTATGTCAGGATGAATTACATTACCATTACCAGACCATACCTACTTATGTATGGACTTGCCATACGTCAGTATGTTCTTGGAACTCGAAGGTAATTTTTGTATCATGGTGGAATTTTATAATGCTACCTATGAGTACTCTTAATATTGTGGATAAAAATGGAAACAAGGAATAAATCCAGATAAAACTGCATTCAAAGAATTCCCTTTTTTGTATATTTAAATTTTTATTTCTTCCGCAAATTAAAAAATTAGATAAGGATTAAGGAATATTCCATTTTTACTCTTATAAAATATATGATAAAGAACTCCAGCAAAACAGTCAACAGCAAACAACTAATGTACTTGTATACTCTTAATAATCTTGCATAATTGTTGTATAATTCCTTAAAAGATTGTATTATCATTTAAACATAATTATTTCTTTTTTTTACCCTATAATCCTTAACCAAATGAAACTCCAGGGTTACACAAAACCTCGAGAATACATAGTAACAGAGTGGCCGTTAATTCGGACTCAAGGCGAGTTCTGGTCCCTGGTGTACGACTACGAGTGCGCGGCGGTAGTCGTGCTCTGTGTTCCACCTAAAAACTCAGTAAGTTTTGCAGCTTTTTGTACTGTATTTATAAAATGTTTAGGTCTTTTTCAGGTTATTTTGGATGTTTGTTTTGCTTATTTTTGTATGATGACTCTACATTAATGAAAATAAGGGGATATTGTCCAATGAATCGATTAGTAAAAGGATTTTCTAGAAACTTCAATATTAAACTTGCGTTTTGGTTTTGTAGTTAAACTCTTTTGCATTAATCGATTAGTAAAATATTGTCTAGATAGTTTATTTTCTTAAAGGCAATACCTACCCAAATTGTGTCACACATTTTTTAATTTTGTATTTTTTTTTTAGAAAATAATAAAACTTTGTGTCTATTTTCCTTAATATTAAAGTCACTAAAGCCAACTGCTAAAGGCATTACTAAGGGCATTACAGTACTACTAAATCCAGACAATGAACCCTTGTCCTGATGACCTTCACATTTTATTAAGACGAAA